>JADLZN010002062.1:0-36550 GCA_018155175.1 Sinocyclocheilus anophthalmus | reverse complement strand
ATTGGGAGCACGCTTGTTCTAAGGCTATCTGGTTATAATTGGGAGCACATTTGTTCCTAAGCTGTCTGGTTGTTGATTTGTTACCAGCTTGTGATTAAGCTATCTGTTGTTTATGGAGCAGCTGTTCCTAAGCACTGGGTTTTTATTGACACGCTTGTTCCTGACTATCTGGGTGTTATTGCGAGCACGCTTTGTTGCTAAGAGCTGATCGGTGTTTATTGGGATCCTTGTTCCGTAAGCTATCTGGTTATTTATTGTGAGCACCAATCGTTCCCGGAAGACTAGCTGTTGTTCTTGGGAGCAGCTTTGTCCTAAACTATCTGTTTTATTTGTAGCCCACGCTTGTTCTAAGGCTTCCCTGGTTTGTTATTGTTAACACGCTTGTTCTAAGGCTATATGTTTATTGGGAACACCTGTGTTCTACGGCTAGTCTGAGTTGTATTTGTGATGGGAACAGCTTGTTCTAAGGTCTATCTGGTTGTTATTGGGAAAACGCTGTTTCTAAGCGTATCTGGTTGTTATGGGAACAACCTTTGTTCTACAAGGCTATCTGCGTTGTTATTGTAACACGCCGTTGTTCTAAAGCTATCGGGTGTTATACAAAGGAATCACGCTTGCTTCTAAAGTAGGCTATCTGGTTGGTATTTGGGGAACACGCTTGTTCGATCTATCCGGTTGTTATTGGGAACACGGCTGTTCTCAGGCTATCTGTTGTTCGTGACACGCTTGTGCTAATGCTGTCTTGTTGTTATTGGTAGCACGCTTGTTCCTAGGCTATCTGGTTATTATTGGGAGCAGCTTGTTCCTAAGCTATCTGCTTGTTATTGGGAGCAGCTTGTTCCTAAACTATCTGGTTGTTATTGGTAGCACGCTTTTTCCTAAGCTGTCTCGTTGTTATCCGGGGAGCAGCTTGTTCCTAATCTATCTAAAGTTCTGTTATTGGAGTCAGCTTGTCCTACTGTCTGGTTGTTATTGGTAGCATCTGTTTATCCTAGCTATCTGGTTGTTATTGGACAGAATTGTTCCTAGTATCTGGTTGTTAAGTGGGAGCACTTGTTCCAAGCTATCTGGTGTTATTGGGACACGTGTGGCCTAAGCTATCCTTTGTTATGGGGAGAACCTTGTTCCTGATCCTATCTGGTTTATTTGTGAGCACCATTGTTCTAAGCATCACAATGGATGTTATTGGTAGACTCTTGTCCAAGCTGTCTGGGTTTGGTTTATGGGTACGCACGCTTGTTCTAAGGCTATCTGTTTGGTTATTTGGGACAACGCTTGTTCTCAGACTACTGGTTGTCCAAACTATTGGTAGCACGCTTGTTCTTAGGCTATCTGGTTGTTATTGGGAACACGTTTGTTCTAAGGCTATCTGGTTGTTATTGGGAGCTTGCTTGTTCTAAGGCTATCTGGTTGTTTTTGGGAGCACGCTTGTTCCTAAGCTATCTGGTTGTTATTGGGAGCACGCTTGTTCTAAGGCTATCTGGTTGTTATTGGGAACACGCTTGTTCTAAGGCTATCTGGTTGTTATTGGTAGCACGCTTTTTCCTAAGCTGTCTGGTTGTTATTGGGAGCAATCTTGTTCCTAAGGCTATCTGGTTGTTATTTGGTAGCACTCGTGTTTTCCTGATCTATCTGGTTTTAATGGTATCCCCTTGTCCTGAGCTATCTGGTTGTTATTGGAGCAGCTTTTCCAACTAGCGGTTGTTATTGGGACCCTTTTTCGCTAAACTATCTGTTGTTATTGGTACACCTTGTTTCTAAATGAGTATCTGAGTTTTTCATGTGGGAGCGGCTTGTTCCAAGCTAATGCTGGTCATTATTGGAGCACAATCGTCCTAAGCTATCTGTTTGTTATGGGACACGCTTGTTCCTAAGGCTGTCTGGTGTTATTGGAGCAGCTTTTTCCTAAACTAGCCTGGTTGTTGGTGGTAACAGCTTTTTTCCTAAACTACTGGTTGTTATTGGTAGCACGCTTGTCTAAGAGGCTATCTGGTTGGTATTGGGAACAACCGCTTGTTCTAAGGCAAATCTGGTTGTTATTGGAGCACTCTTGTTTCAAGGAGTCTATCTGGGTTATTATTGGAGCACTTTTTCCTCTATCTTGTTGTGTATTGGTACACCGCTTGTTCCTAAGCTGGCTGGTTTTTTTTATTGGTAACATTCTTTTTCTAAGGGCTATCTTTGTTTTTATTGTGACAAAAGCTTGTTCTAAGACTATCGGGTTGTTATTGGGAGCACGCTTGTTCTAAGACTATCTTGGTTGTTATTGGGAGCACGCTTGTTCTAAGGCTATCTGGTTGTTATTGGTAGAACTCTTGTTCCTGAGCTGTCTGGTTGTTATTGGGAGCACACTTGTTCTAATGCTATCTGGTTGTTATTGGTAGAACTCTAGTTCCTCAGCTATCTGGTTGTTATTGGGAGCACGCCTGTTCCTAAGCTATCTGGTTGTTATTTTGGATTACGCTTGTTCTAGACTAGTCGGCTGTTATGGGTAGACCTCTTTTGCCTAAGCGATCTGTTGTTATTGGGAGCACCCTATTCGACTGCTGTTTGTTCTTGGATCACGCGTGTTCTAAGACTCTCTGGTAGTTATTGGGAGCACGCTTGTTCTAAGTCTATCTGGTTGTTATTGGGAGCACGCTTGTTCTAAGACTATCTTGGTTGTTATTGGGAGCACACTTGTTCTAAGGCTATCTGGTTGTTATTGGTAGAACTCTTGTTCCTGAGCTGTCTGGTTGTTATTGGGAGCACGCTTTTTCTAAGACTATCTGGTTGTTATTGGTAGAACTCTTGTTCCTGAGCTATCTGGTTGTTATTGATAGCACGCTTGTTCTAAGGCTATCTGGTTGTTATTGGGAGCAGCTTGTTCCTAAGCTATCTGGTTGTTATTTGGAGCATGCTTGTTCTAAGACTATCTGTTGTGATTGGTATAACTGCTTTGTTCCGACTATCTGGTTGTTATGTGGACCGCCTTGTCCCTAAGCTATCGGGTTTGTAGTGTGACACGCTTGTTCTAAAGGCATCTTGTTGTTATTGTAACCCGCTTTCTGAGGCATCTGGTTGTTATTGGTAGCACGCTTGTTCCTAAGCTGTCTGGTTGTTATTGGTAGCAATCTTGTTCCTAAGCTATCTGGTTGTTATTGGGAGCAGCTTGTTCCTAAGCTATCTGGTTGTTATTGGTAGCACGCTTTTTCCTAAGCTGTCTGGTTGTTATTGGTGGCACGCATGTTCCTAAGCTGTCTGTTTGTTATTGGTAGCACGCTTGCTCCTAAGCTGTCTGGCTGTTATTGGGAGCACGCTTGTTCTAAGACTATCTGGCTGTTATTGGTAGAACTCTTGTTCCTAAGCTATCTGGTTGTTATTGGAGCAGCGCGTTTTCTAAGCTATCTTGTTGTTATTGGGAGCACGCTTGTTCCTAAGCTATCTGGTTGTTATTGGGAGCACGCTTGTTCTAAGGCTATCTGGTTGTTATTGGGAGCACGCTTGTTCTAAGACTGCTGGGTAGTATTGAGGGCACCTTGTTCCTAGCTGTCCGTTTTATTGGTAGCCATCCTTTTTCCTAAAGCTATATGGTTGTATTGGGAGCCCCTTGTTCTAACTATCTATTATTATTGGGCTCACGCTTTTCTAATCTATCTGGTTTTATTGGTGACGGCACACTTATTCCTAAGCTGTCTGTTTTATTGTAGCATCTGATTCCTAAGCTGTCTGGTTGTTATTGGGAGCACGCTTGTTCTAAGGCTATCTGGTTGTTATTGGGAGCACGCTTGTTCTAAGACTATCGGGTTGTTTTTTGGAGCACGCTTGTTCTAAGACTATCTTGGTTGTTATTGGGAGCACACTTGTTCTAATGCTATCTGGTTGTTATTGGTAGAACTCTTGTTCCTGGGCTATCTGGTTGTTATTGGTAGAGCTCTTGTTCCTGAGCTATCTGGTTGTTATTGGGAGCACGCTTGTTCCTAGGCTATCTGGTTGTTATTGGGAACACGCTTGTTCTAAGGCTATCTGGTTGTTATTTGGATTACGCTTGTTCTAAGACTATCTTGCTGTTATTGGTAGAACTTTTGTTCCTAAGCTATCTGGTTGTTATTGGGAGCACGCTTGTTCCTAAGCTATCTAGCTGTTATTGGTAGCAGCTTGTTCCTAAACTATCTGGTTATTAGTGTTAGCACCCTGTTCTCAGGCTAATCTGGTTGTATTGGAACACCACATTGTTCTAAGCGGTTGGTTGTTATGTACAATCTTGTCCTACTATCTGGTTGTTATTGAGCAGCTTGGTCTAAGGGCTATCTGTTTGTTATTGGTAGCACCTTGTTCCTGAGCTATCTGGTTGTTATTGGTAGCACTCTTGTTCTGACTATCGGGTTGTTACTTGTGATCAGCTTTTTCCTAACTATCTGTTGTTATGGGGAACGCCTTTTTTTCGCTAAGACTATCTTGCTGTTATTGGTAGAACTTTTGTTCCTAAGCTATCTGGTTGTTATTTGGAGCATGCTTGTTCTAAGACTATCTGGTTGTTATTGGGAGCACGCTTGTTCCTAAGCTATCTGGTTGTTATTGGGAGCACGCTTGTTCTAAGGCTATCTGGTTGTTATTGGGAGCAGCTTTTTCCTAAACTATCTGGTTGTTATTGGGAGCAGCTTTTTCCTAAACTATCTGGTTGTTATTGGGAGCACGCTTGTTCAAAGGCTATCTGGTTGTTATTGGGAGCAGCTTTTTCCTAAGCTATCTGGTTGTTATTGGTAGCACGCTTGTTCCTAAGCTATCTGGTTATTATTGGAAGCAGGCTTGTTCCTAAGCTGTCTGGTTGTTATTGGGAGCAGCTTGTTCCTAAGCTATCTGGTTGTTATTGGGAGCACGCTTGTTCCTAAGCTGTCTGGTTGTTATTGGGAGCACGCTTGTTCTAAGGCTATCTGGTTGTTATTGGTAGAGCTCTTGTTCCTGAGCTATCTGGTTGTTATTGGGAAACGCTTGTTCTAAAGCTATCTGGTTGTTATTGGGAACACGCTTGTTCTAAGGCTATCTGGTTATTATTGGGAGCACGCTTGTTCTAAGGCTATCTGGTTGTTATTTGAGTACGCTTGTTCTAAGGCTATCTGGTTGTTATTGGTAGAACTCTTGTTCCTAAGCTATCTGGTTGTTATTGGGAGCACGCTTTTTCCTAAGCTGTCTGGTTGTTATTGGTAGCACGCTTGTTCTAAGGCTATCTGGTTGTTATTTGGAGCCTCTTTTCTAAGACTCTTCTGGTTGTGTATTGGTATAACTCTTGTTCCTGAAGCTATCTGGTTTTATTGGGACATGCTTGTCCTAACGATCGTGGTTGTTATGGAGCCACGCTGGTTCCTAAAGCTATCTGGTTGTTTATCTGGAGCATGCTGTGTCTAGAGGACTATCTGGTGTTATGTAAACTCTTGTTCCTAAGTCTATCTGTTTGTTATTAGGGAGCACTCTTATCTAGACTATCTGGTTGTATTGGAGCACGCTTGTTCTAAGACATCTGTTGTTATTGGAGCATCTTGTTCTATAAGACTAGCTGGTTGTTATTTGAGAACTCTTGTTCCTAGCTATCTGGTGTTATTGGGAGCAAAGCTTTGTTCCTAGCAGCTGTTGTTATTGGGAGCACGCCTTGTCAAGGCTATCTGGTTGTTATTGGGAACACGCTTGTTCGAGGCTATCTGGTTGTTATTGGGAGCCGCTTGTTCCTAAGCTGTCTGGTTGTTATTGGTAGCACTCTTGTTCTAAGGCTAGTGGTTTTTATGTGGAGCATGCTTGTTCCTAAGCTATCTAGTTATGTATTGGGACAACCTTGTTCTAAGGCTATCTGGTTGTTATTTGGATTACGCTTGTTCTAAGACTATCTTGCTGTTATTGGTAGAACTTTTGTTCCTAAGCTATCTGGTTGTTATTTGGAGCATGCTTGTTCTAAGACTATCTGGCTGTTATTGGTAGAACTCTTGTTCCTAAGCTATCTGGTTGTTATTGGGAGCAGCTTGTTCCTAAGCTATCTGGTTGTTATTGGTAGCACGCTTGTTCCTAAGCTATCTGGTTGTTATTGGTAGCACGCTTGTTCCTAAGCTGTCTGGTTGTTATTGGTAGCACGCTTGTTCCTAAGCTGTCTGGTTGTTATTGGTAGCACGCTTGTTCCTAAGCTGTCTGGTTGTTATTGGTAGCAATCTTGTTCCTAAGCTATCTGGTTGTTATTGGGAGCAGCTTTTTCCTAAACTATCTGGTTGTTATTGGTAGCACGCTTGTTCCAAAGCTATCTGGTTGTTATTGGGAGCATGCTTGTTCCTAAGCTGTCTGGTTGTTATTGGTAGCAATCTTGTTCCTAAGGCTATCTGGTTGTTATTGGGAGCACGCTTGTTCTAAGGCTATCTGGTTGTTATTGGGAGCACGCTTGTTCCTAAGCTATCTGGTTGTTATTGGGAGCACGCTTGTTCCTAATCTATCTGGTTGTTATTGGTAACATGCTTGCTCTAGGGCTATCTGGTTGTTATTGGGAGCACACTTCTTCTAAGACTATCTGGTTGTTATTGGGAGCACGCTTGTTCCTAAGCTATCTGGTTGTTATTGGGAGCACGCTTGTTCCTAAGCTATCTGGTTGTTATTGGGAGCACGCTTGTTCTAAGGCTATCTGGTTGTTATTGGGAACACGCTTGTTCTAAGGCTATCTGGTTATTATTGGGAGCAGCTTGTTCCTAAGCTATCTGGTTGTTATTGGTAGCACGCTTGTTCTAAGGCTATCTGGTTGTTATTGGTAGAACTCTTGTTCCTAAGCTATCTGGTTGTTATCGGGAGCATACTTGTTCCTATCTGGTTGTTATTGGGAGCATGCTTGTTCCCAAGCTGTCTGGTTGTTATTAGTAGCACGCTTTTTCCTAAGCTGTCTGGTTGTTACTGGGAACACGCTTGTTCCTAAGGCGAGGTCTGGTTGTTATTGGGAACACGCTTGTTCTAAGACTATCTGGTTGTTATTTGGAGCACGCTTGTTCTAAGGCTATCTGGTTGTTATTGGGAGCACGCTTGTTCCTAAGCTGTCTGGTTGTTATTGGTAGCAAGCTTGTTCCTAAGCTATCTGGTTGCTATTGGGAACATGCTTTTTCCTAAGATGTCTGGTTGTTATTGGTAGCATGCTTGTTCCTAAGCTATCTGGTTGCTATTGGGAACATGCTTTTTCCTAAGATGTCTGGTTGTTATTGGTAGCACACTTGTTCTAAGGCTATCTGGTTGTTATTGGGAGCAGCTTGTTCCTAAGCTATCTGGTTGTTATTGGGAGCACGCTTGTTCTAAGACTATCTGGTTGTTATTGGTAGAACTTTTGTTCCTAAGCTATCTGGTTGTTATGGGGAGCAGCTTGTTTTTCCTCACGTACGGTTTTTGTATTGGTAGCCGACCTTTTTCTAAGGCATCTGGGTTTTATGAAGAACACCTTGTTCTAATGCTATCTGATTGTTTATGAACACGCTTTGTTCTAATACGAGTCTGGTTTTATTGGGAACCCGCTTGTTCAAGGCTATCTGGGTTGTTATTGGACACTTTTTCCTAACTACTGGGTGTTATGTCGCACCTTGTTCCTAGCTGTCCCTGGTTGTTTATGTAGCATACTGTTCAGGGCTATCTGGTTGGTTATCGGGAGCAGCTGGTTCCTTAAGCTATCATTCTTGTTTATTGGAGTCAAGCTTGTTCCTAAGCTGTCCGGGTGTTATTGGAGCACGCTGTGTTCTAGAGGCTATCTGGTTATTAAATAAGGGTACAATCTTGTTCCTAACGCTATCTGGGTTGGTTATTGGGACACGCTTTTCAAGGCGATCTGTTTATATTGGATACCCTTGTTCCTAAACTATCTGTTGTGTTGGGGAGCAGCTTGTTCCTAAGCTATCTGGTTGTTATTGGTAGAACTCTGTTCCTCAGCATCTTGTGTTATTGGGACAAAGCTTGTTCCTACGCTATCTGTGTTTATTGGGAGCACACCTTGTTCTAAGGCTATCTGTTGTGTATTGGGAAACACGCTTGTTCTAAAGGCTATCTGGTATTCTGGGACCACTTGTTCCCACTGCTGTTTGTTATTGGTAGCATCTTGTTCCTAAGCTAATGGGGGTGTTATTGGGCCAGCTTGTTTCCTAGCTATTAGTTTATTATTGGTAGCCCGCTTGTTCTAAGGCTATCTGGTTGTTATTTGGATTACGCTTGTTCTAAGACTATCTGGTTGTTATTGGTAGCACTCTTGTTCCTAAGCTATCTGGTTGTTATTGGGAGCACGCTTGTTCTAAGGCTATCTGGTTGTTATTGGTAGAACTCTTGTTCCTAAGCTGTCTGGTTGTTATTGGGAGCACGCTTGTTCCTAAGCTATCTGTTTTTTATTGGTAGCACGCTTGTTCCTAAGCTATCTAGTTGTTATTGGTAGCACGCTTGTTCCTAAGCTGTCTGGTTGTTATTGGTAGCACGCTTGTTCTAAGGCTATCTGGTTGTTATTGGGAGCACGCTTGTTCTAAGGCTATCTAGTTGTTATTGAGAACACGCTTGTTCTAAGACTATCTGGTTGTTATTGGTAGAACTCTTGTTCCTAAGCTATCTGGTTGTTATTGGTAGCACGCTTGTTCCTAAGCTATCTGGTTGTTATTGGTAGCACGCTTTTTCCTAAGCTGTCTCGTTGTTATTAGTAGCACGCTTAGCTATCTGGTTGTTATTGGTGGCACGCTTGTTCTAAGGCTATCTGGTTGTTATTGGGAGCTTGCTTGTTCTAAGGCTATCTGGTTGTCATTGGGAGCATGCTTGTTCCTAAGCTATCTGGTTGTTATTGGGAGCACGCTTGTTCCTAAGCTATCTGGTTGTTATTGGGAGCACGCTTGTTCTAAGGCTATCTGGTTGTTATTGAGAACATGTTGCTGATTAAGCTTTTCAGGCTTGGCAACATACTCGTTAGGTCATCTGGTTTAGGGCAACATGCTTGTGGCTATTGCTATGATCTTTGGAACATTCTTGTTACATTCAACGGGTAAGGGTTACATGCTTAAGGCTTGAAAATTTTCACTGTCATTTTGTGTCTGGGGATGTGGCATATGGTTTGTTTTGAGGGATTATTGCTGCATGGATGCGCAGGGAGTTCTTGCCCAGAACAGAACCATACCGCCAAACCAAACCTTATGCGTAGTATCTATCATTTTTTGACGATAGTGGTCCTGACAGAAATCATAGTGTAGCATCAGTTCTGGCAGGTCACTTTAGTCAAGCTTGCATTAGCTGACTTTCAGCTGATCCACATCTACCTATAGGGATGCGACACCTATCACAGTGCTCATGTACAAGGTCCTTCAGTATTATCACCAGCTTTTGCATTGCTCAATAGCTAATTACCCACCTCCATCCCCAACTCCTCCTCTGTCAGTCAGGATTCAGCCTTCTGATTCTCCTTTGAATCAGACTAATTCTAAAGTGTGTACATAAAATTATTTAACTTTAACGATATCTGCAATACATTTTATGTTGGTTCTATTCTGTTTACCCCTAGGGGGTTATTGCTGCTCTCCCTGCTCTCATCCACGCTAGGCTGCATGGATGCGCAGGGAGTTCTTGCCCAGAACAGAACCATACCGCCAATTCAAACTATACGCTAATTGTCAGTCATCTTTGACGATAGTGGTCCTGACAGAACTATTTTTTTTTTACAATATGGCAATGAGAATTGGGAGTAGACAAGCTTAATTTGTTATAGATATAATTTTGCCATGCAAAATTTCTTAATATGCTTTCTATAGCCTTTACCTATACAAAATATAAATAATTATTTCTTAAAAACACATTTGTATGCACACGTACAAATTTAGTCTAATAAAATGTTCAAAAATGTTAACCATCTCTCTAAATTATATATGGACAATACTACAGAAAACTATAGAAAATAATTATAATAATATTTTAACTCAATTTTATTTTACAACTGTTAAGTAATTGGCCTGTAATATGTTCATTTTGAAAGTGTCTTCTTTGTTTTTGTTCCCGAACAAGCTGCCAACTAGACCAGTTGAAACCAGCAAACCTTCTAAGGCTGGTTTTAGGTTGGTCTTAGTCTCCAAATAAGACCATTTAGCACCAGTTGGGCGAGTGAGTGTGTGGTTTGCTCACCCATGGCATTGCTGTTGAGCAGGAGGACGCCGTGAGCATATTTTGATTTCTCCAGACCCATGTAGAAGGGATGGACTCCATAACTGTTCAGCTTATACTACAGATGGGGAGAAACGGATTAGAGTTTGAGTTTGTGATGCAATTTCAGTTGTCCAGATATTGTAAAGTGCAGATGGCATATCACACAGGAAGGCTTATAAAACATCACTAGTGGTTGTGCCACTCACCCCTGGAGGCTGGTCTTTGGTAAACAGGCCGTATTTGTGATAGTTGAGGTCATGTTTGTAGATGGGGTGCTCTGTTTCACCAAAACCATAGACGTAGTTTGAGGGCAGGAGCGTGGAGATCTCAAGGAGCTGATCGGAGAATGTGAGCCCTGGCACGGCAGAGTCCCATCTAGAGAACAGAATAAGATTTAACGAAACACTGAGAATAATTCTGAGTTCCTTTCATGAAGAAGACAAACCGTGCTTTTATAGTCCTAAAACAGTAGAAACTACAGTCAAACTTCCACAAAAGAACCTCTCTGTACAGCTGTATTCAGCTGTATTACTCACATGATTTCTTGTGTGTCCTTTCTGATGACTTGGATCCCGAAAGGCTTGTTATTGATCTGAACCCTGTACAGTCTGTTGTTTTCCTCTGTCTCTGGCATGGCGGGCAGATCGAGGGGAACGGGGACCTCGTAGCGTGCATTGCTTGGGTCAAAGATCTATATGAAGACCAAAATCAATCTTAATCTCAGTCTTAAATGTTTTAATTAATTTCTTTAAAGCAGTGGTTCTCAAACCTCTCCATGAAGTACCCCCAGCCCTGCACATTTTGTATGTCTCCCTCATCACACCTGATTCAACTCATCAGCTCATAAGACTCAAGACCTTATGTGTGTGTGTCAGCTTATAGGCGACATACAAACTGTGCACAGGACTGTGGGGAACTCCCATGACAGTTTATAACCACTGCTTTAAGGTATAGTTCCCCCAAAATGAAAATACCTCATGATTTACTCACCCTCAAGCCCTCCTAGGCGTATATGACTTCCTTCTTTCAGACGAATACAATCAGAGTTATATTTTTAAAATGTCCTGACTCTTCCAAGCTTTATAATGGCAGTGAACGGGGGGGGTGGGGGGGGATGGGGGTTTGAAGCTCAAAAAAGTCCATCCATGGATCATAAAACGACTCCACACGGCTCCGGGGGTTTATTAAAGGCCTTCTGAAGCAAATCGATGGGTTTGTGTAAGAAAGTTATCAATTTTTACAACTTTATAAAGCAAAATATCCAGCTTCCAGTGGACCACAACTTACGAAGAATGCGTAATTCATTCTTCGTAAATCACTGGAAACTGGAAGTTTTGTTTATAGTTTTAAATATGGCTATTTTGGCTTGCAAAAGACCTTTAGTAACCCCCTGCCCTTGTGGAGCAGTTTTATGATGGATGGATGCACTTTTTTGATCTTCAAAATCTCAACCGCCATTCACTGCCATTATGAAGCTTGGAAGAGCCAGGACAATTTTTAATATAACTCATCTTCTTTCGTCTGAAAGAAGAAAGTCATTTACACTCTGGATGGCTTGAAGGTGATTAAATCATGGGGTAATTTTCAATTTTGGGTGAACTATCCCTATAAAGTCCTAATTCTTAAAACGATTATGCCCGTAGTGACACAAGGTTGATTAAAATGTATACCTTAAATGCAATGTAAGTCGCTTTGAATAAACACTTTGATTTATTTAAACTGTATATTTAGTCATTGTCTTGGTCGTAATCCTAAATTTCGAAAATCATACCTTCCAACGCAAGCTTTTGCCACTCAGGTATGTGATTTCCACACGGAGCTTGCTGATGTCTCGAGATTGAGAACGTTGACTTGGGAAAGCCATATTGCGCTCTAAATCTACAGTGATGCCACTCGCCGTTTCAACCACGTTGCTGGTGATGTAGCCGTGGGTGTCAGGGTAATAACACCAGGGCTCGTTGGGAACATTTGAAGGCTATTAAAGACAATAAAAACACTTTGAACAGATGTTTTAAATCATATTATAACAGTAACAGGAAATACTAGAGTCTTTGCGTATGCACGGATCAGATGTTGAATATCTTCTCTCTCTGACCTCCCAGATGCAGCCACGGGCTTCACATTTGGCCTGATCGGAACCTGCTTCAGGATGACAATCGAAGTGCCTAGAGTTTCTGTATTTGTCCTGCCAGTTGACTGTGTAGTTCTTCCCCAGTTCCAGCTCCAGGTTTCTCAGGTACAACACCTAGGAGACCACAAACACCCAATGATATACAGGTAGATCACGCAAAAGACAGCATGTGTATTCAAGTCGGAATCCTATCCTCTAGTTTAAAGATGTGAATAACAAAAATGTCAAATATTGTTGCGTTTCATTAAGTCTTTGCATTAGTACATCCTAAAAATTACAGCAGTTGACATTAAAGGTATAGTCCGCTCAAAAATGAAAATTTGCTCTTAATTTACTCAATTTTTTAAAAATGAAAATTCTTAAAATGTACTTTTTTTTCTTCAGTAGAGCAGTAAAGAAGATTTTTATGGTATCCATATAATGGAATTAGTGGGTGCCGTCACTTTTTCGATCAAAAAACACAATTCAGGCACAACATAATACTACCCTTGGCTCCGGCCGATGCTTGAGGTTTTATGAAGCGAAACGATCGGTCTGTGCAATAAACTGAACATTATTTACAACAGTATTACCTGTAATCCACAGCCTGGGCAAATGGCCCTGAGCGTGGAAGACCTGAATGCATCGTCAGGAGCCATGGGTATTAATTATGTTTTGCCTGCATATGTTTTTTTTTATCTCAAAGTGACGGCACCCATAGACCTCCATTATATGGATACAAGAGGACCACGTTTTCAGCCAAAAATCTTTTTTACTGCTCTACTGAAGAAAGAAATTACCTACATCTTTGGATGGCCTGAGGGTCAATTAAAAGCACATTTTCACTTTTGGGTGAACTATCCCTTTAATGTGTCACATGTAGTTTAAGATCAGAATATGCCCTTTATCACAGCCTAATATATGTGTGCTTTGAAAGCCCTGACAAATCCACTAACTTGGAATGACAGAGCCTCTCCTGGTGCCCTATTTACTTTATATTCCAGCTCTTAAAGGGATAGTTCACCCAAAAATGAAAATTATCCCATGATTTGGCTCACACCTCAAGAAGCTATATGACTTCTTCTTTCATATGACACATCGAGTTACCTGTAAAAAAATCCTGGCTCTTCCAAGCTTCATAATGGTAGTGAATGGCTGCCATGAGTTTGAATTAAAAAAAAAGTCCATCCATCCATTATAAAATCAATCCACGTGGCTCCGGGAGGTTAATAAAGGCCTACTGAATTGAATCGATGGGTTTTTGTAATAAAATATCAATTTTTAAAACTGTTATACGTAATACTTCCGATGATCAGTTACCTTGCGGCTAAAGCACGACTGACGCGACGTATGACGTAGCGTAAGTGTTTGCCTCTTCATGTCATCCGTCGCATACGGTCATATATTCATGGGATAATTTTCATTTTGGGGTGAACTATCCCTTTAATGTGCATTATACCGATTTCTGTAGGGTGATAAATATCCTATTCCAAACAAAATCTGTAAAATTGGTCACAAACAGAGTTTCACATTGACTATAGAACACTCTTTTACCTTCCGGGTAGAATCGTAGTTAACCTGGGACTCGGTCAGAGCATTAGTAGTGGTGCCGTCTGACAAGAGCACAGAGACTGGAGCTCCGGTCACTCCCATTACAGTGATGTTCTCAAACTTCAAGTTGTTTGGATCTGTGTAGCCATTGTGGGTGACATGCATTGTCAAGACATCCTGATCCAGCAGAAAAAGATCAGATATTACTACAGATTTTTGTAATAGCTGGTGTTAAAAATTATTTAAATGTTGCTTTTTGGACATACAATGTAAAGCCATCTGAAAACAAACAAACAGAAATGTGACATTAGGATGACGTACATTAGCCACGGAAAACTGGTAATGAATGTAGGAGCCGGATGAAACAGTATCTAAGAAAAAGAGAAAAAGAAGTTATGAGAGAAAAATCAACTTTATGTGCGAGTCAAACAAGTGTTATTAGTGTTGTTGTTGTCCAGAAACGTTTGGGTAAATCTAATAATTTATTCTCTACAATATGGCTCAAAAGTAAGGATGATTTCAGGCCAGTGTACGACATCTTACATTCGTTGCCCATGTTCATGTGTTTTTATACCTTGTAAATGCACATCTTTATTTGCACTGTTAGTGTATTGAACCTTTTATTGTTGCAAATTCTGCTCATTTTAAAGGAAACCTCACCAAGGTAAAGTTATCAACCTTGTTAACATAGGTGATGTTTTGTTAAAGAAAAAACACAAAATGTGAGTTTATTGTATACAGTGGGGAAAAAAAGTATTTAGTCAGCCACCAATTGTGCAAGTTCTCCAAATTAAAAAGATGAGAGAGGCCTGTAAATTTCATCATAGGTATACCTCAAGCTTATGAGAGACAAAATGAGAAAAAAATCCAGAAAATCACATTGTTGAATTTATTTGCAAATTATGGTGGAATTTAAGTATTTGGTCAATAACAAAATTTTCATCTCAATACTTTGTTATATACCCTTTGTTGGCAATGGCAGAGGTCAAACGTTTTCTGTAAGTTTTCACACACTGCTGCTGGTATTTTGGCCCATTCCTCCATGCAGATCTCCTCTAGAGCAGTAATGTTTTGGGGCTGTCGCTGGGCAACATGGAGTTTCAGTTCCCTCCATAGATTTTCTATTGGGTTGAGATCTGGAGACTGGCTAGGTCACTTCAGGACCTTGAAATGCTTCTTACGAATCCACTCCTTCGTTGCCCGGGCGGTGTGTTTGGTATCATTGTCATGCTGAAAGACCCAGCATGTTTCATCTTCAATGCCCTTGCTGATTGAAGGAGGTTTTCACTCAAAATCTCACGATACATGTCCCCATTCATTCTTTCGTTTACACGGATCAGTCGTCCTGGTCCCTTTGCAGAAAAACAGCCCCAAAGCATGATGTTTCCACCCCCATGCTTCACAGTAGGTATGGTGTTCTTTGGATGCAACTTAGCATTCTTTCTCCTCCAAATACGACAAGTTGAGTTTTTACCAAAAAATTTTTTTTTGGTTTCATCTGACCATATGACAGTCTCCCAATCCTCTTCTGGATCATCCAAATGCTCTCTAGCAAACTTCAGATGGGCTTGGACATGTACTGGCTTAAGCAGGGGGGCATGTCTGGCACTGCAGGATTTGAGTCCTTGGCGGCGCAGTGTGTTACTGATGGTTGCCTTTGTTACTTTGGTCCCAGCTCTTTGCAGGTCATTCACTAGGTCCCCCCGTTTGGTTCTGGGATTTTTGCTCACAGTTCTTGTTATAATTTTGACCCCACGGGGTGAGATCATGCGTGGAGCCCCAGATCGAGGGAGAATATCAGTGGTCTTGTATGTCTTCCATTTTCTATAATTGCTCCCACAGTTGATTTCTTAACACCAAGCTGCTTACCTATTGCAGATTCAGTCTTCCCAGCCTGGTGCAGGTCAACAATTTTGTTTCTGGTGTCCTTTGACAGCTCTTTGGTCTTGGCCATGGTGGAGTGTTTTGAGTGTGTAACTGTTTGAGGTTGTGGACAGGTGTCTTTTTATACTGATAACAAGTTCAAACAGATGCCATTAATTCAGGTAACGAGTGGAGGACAGAGGAGGCTCTTAAAGAAGAAGTTACAGGTCTGTGAGAGCCAGAAATCTTGCTTGTTTGTAGTTGACCAAATACTTATTTTACAGAGGAACTTACCAATTAATTCTTTAAAAATCCTACAATGTGATTGTTTTTCTGGATTTTTTTTTCTAATTTTGTCTCTCATGGTTGAGGTATACCTATGATGAAATTACAGGCCTCTCTCATCTTTTTAGTGGGAGAACTTGCACAAATGGTGGCTGACTAAATACTTTTTTCCCAACTGTAGATTTATATCTGTCATGGGGTTTACATTATAGCTGTTCTTGCAAAAATAAAATATAAATGCATTTGGGGCATTTCTAGTAAAGTTTGAAACAAGTTTGAGAAGCTTAAAGGTTGAACTGAAATGTTGAAATTGAAGTTTGCGACAGGGAGGGAGCACACATGTTTCTAGCATGATTTATCACATTCTTAACATGTTTTAGCACAATGTTAGCATGATATATTGTTAGTATGTTTATCATGTCGCTAACATGAATTAACATCTTGTTAGCATGATTTGACACATTGTTAGCATGATTTAGTATGAATTAACATGTTAGCATGATTTAAGATCCTGCTAGGATGATTAAGCATGTTGCTAGCATGAGTTAGCATGAATTAAGGTTGCTAGCTTGTTTTGACATTGCTAGCATGATTACCATGAATTAGCATGTTGCTAGCATGATTTTCTAGAATGATTAGTGCGATGCAGTCACGTTTTAAAACATGCGTAATTAGAATGTTTTTACAATGAAAGTTAACATTCAGTATAAAGATGAAAATCTATAAGAAATGTATTGCCTGTAGTTTCAAATCAGATTTCAAAACAATAACTTTGTTACCGGAATGGAACCTCAATGTAAAATGTTACCACATTTAGTTCTGACAAAAGTCAAACAGTAGTAGAACATCTGACATTCTGGCATTCTTGCTATTGAGTCCTGTATAAGGTACATTTTTGTTTCTGATGGTGAAGTGAACAAATTAATTAATAGCAAGTTCCTCCAAAATACCTCGAGACTCTCCGTCATCCCAAAATAGCTCTCCTGATGCAGCATTGCTGTCATCGAGAGCGATGATCAGTCTCATGGGATGACGTCGGCTGAGGGAACACAAACGTACAGAAACTCAAGAGCAGACACAAAACGGATCCTTTGAAGTTGGGATTCTTGTTTGTGGCCCCTTTTTAAGCTTTAAAGTTGATATGTGTTTTAGGGGAGTTTTTTTAGTTTTCCATCATTACCTGTATGTAGTGGTGACGTCTGGCCTTTGTGCGGGCAGAATGGCTCCGCCTCTCAGGTGTAAACCAAGTTTATCAGCAGGCAGGTTCAAGTTAACTTTTTCTTTGCGATCGGTAATCCGTTCCTCCTGTAAAACACAACAAAAATTGCATTGTCATTCATATATATATATAGGTAATGTCCACATCAAGAGAAATTTACAAAAGTGAATTCATATACACAAAGCATATTAAATGCAAGTAAAGCGTCTACTTTTATTGTGATGGTTGGTTTTCAAAAGTTTCGTTTTGGAGAATTTTCTTTAGAATGTTTACTTTTAATTTGTCAAATTTTTATGGGTTTTTTTTGTTTTTTTTTGTTTATTTAAAAGTTTCATGTATTCAGTGTGTTTGGTATATTTTATCGAAACAATTGAAATTTCATCTAAATGTTGTTTTTATTTTATTCTGACATTAAAATATATAAAGAATAAGTGAGCATACTAAAATGTATTGTATTTTAAATTATTAAAGTCTTGCTGTCAAATGGGCAAAACCTAGGATAGTTTTTAAGTTTAAAAATGTGAAATTACAAGTAATTACTATTTGGGGTCAAATTAATTAGTCTTTTAATATGTCATAAATAGATTTTTGTTGTTCATCAGTGGACACAATCTTGTCAGGCATATTACATTTTATGGGCGTCTCTGTAAACAGGGTAAAATGTCAAACAATTAGTTAAACGAGACATTTATAAGTCCTTGAAAAAACAACAACAGTTTAAAGCTGTATTACACTAATTGTTTTTATTCTTAAACCCTTTTTCGTCTTTGACCCTTACAGTATATATGGGTCAATGACGACTTGACGTTATTGACATTCATTTTTTGTGTCCATTTGTTTTGATTAAATTAAAAAGGGTTAACATTTTAAAGTAAAAAGTAAATTACTTGCATACATTCTCTTGTTTGAAGGCCAAGTCTAAAATTTCTGGTTTTAATTAATTTTGAGAGAATATTTGGGGTATGATTGCAAAAATGTGGTGTAACAGTAAAATCTGCACACCAAACACATAATCTTGTGGTGAACAAAAAAAGATGAAATTCTCAAATTAACAAAAAAAAAAAACATAAAAATAGTTACAAATAGTAGTTTGTTAAATTTAGGTAGTTTATAGGTAATCAGCATCATAAACTAGGATATTGACTAAAGTGGCCCCTAACAGAAGGCGAAAGGCGTTACCATTTACACCATTTGACATTTCAATTTAAAATCAAATTTGACAGGCATTATCATGGACACCTATGTAAGCACATGGCCTTGGTGGGAATATTTCAAATGTAATTTGTAAAGCGAATACTCATTAATATTAACAAAATGGCTGCTTGAATGGTGTTTACACCACCTTGACACTTCAGGAATTTGACTCGACATGATCCCCCAAATTAAGTTTAATATCCAGAACAATGGTGTTCCGTTTACTTTTATTTACTAAGAATTATTATTGAGAATTTATTGATTGAGAATTTCACCTTTTTTAAATAAGATCAATTATTTGGTATGAAGTTTTTACGGTTACACAACATTGACATTTTTGCAACTGTCCCCCAAATATTCTCTCAAACTGAATTCAAACTAGACATTTTAGACTTGAAAAAAAGTAATTTGCAAATTAATTTTGGAATTTTAACACTTTTAAGCAATATTAAACAATATGGACAAACAAAAAATAAGTGTCACGTCATTCACCCATATATATATACAGGTGCATCTCAAAAAAATTAGAAGTCGTGGAAAAGTCAGTATTTCAGGAATTCAATTCAAATTGTTGAAAGTCGTGGTCTTAAAGAATTAATGCAACGCAGACTAAGTAGTTTATTGAAGTAGTTTAAACCACCAATTCATTATCTCAACAAATTTTAATATGGTGACATGCCAATCAGCTAAATCAACTCAAAACACCTGCAAAGGTTTCCTGAGCCCTTCAAAATGGTCTCTCAGTTTGGTACACTAGACTACACAATCATGGGGAAGACTGCTGAATTGACAGTTGTCCAGAAGGCAATCATTGACACCCTTCACAAGGAGGGTTTAGCCACAAACATTCATTGCCAAAGAAAGCTGGCTGTTCACAGAGTGCTGTATCCAAGCATGTTAAAAGAAAGTTGAGTGGAAGGAAAAAGTGTGGAAGAAAAAGATGCACAACCAACCGAGAGAACCGCAGCCTTATGAGGATTGTCAAGCAAAATCGATTCAAGAATTTGAGTGAACTTCACAAGGAATGGACTGAGGCTTGGGTCAAGGCATCAAGAGCCACCACACACAGAGACGTGTCAAGAAATTTGGCTACAGTTGTCGTATTCCTCTTGTTAAGCCACTCCTGAACCACAGACAACGTCAGAGGGCTTACCTGGGCTAAGGAGAAGAAGAAAAACTGGACTGTTGCCCAGTGGTCCAAAGTCCTCTTTCAGATGAGAGCAAGTTTTGTATTACATTTGGAAACCAAGGTCCTAGAGTCAGGAGGAAGGGTGGAGAAGCTCATAGCCCAAGTTGCTTGACGTCCAGTGTTAAGTTTCCACAGTCTGTGATGATTTGGGGTGCAATGTCATCTGCTGGTGTTGGTCCATTGTGTTTTTTGAAAACCAACGTCACTGCACCCGTTTACCAAGAAATTTTGGAGCACTTCATGCTTCCTTCTGCTGACCAGCTTTTTGAAGATGATGATTTCATTTTCCAGCAGGACTTGGCACCTGCACACACTGCCAAAAGCACCAAAAGATTGGTTAAATGAGAATGGTGTGGTGTGCTTGACTGCCAGAAAACTCACCAGACGGTATGTCAAGAGGGGAAAATGATGAAACAATGGAGACCAAAAACTGCAGATGAGGCTGAGGCCACTGTCAAAGAAAACCCGTCCAGTTTACCAAGAAATTTTGGAGCATTTTATGCTTCCTTCTGCTGACCAGCTTTTGAAAGATGCTGATTTCATTTTCCAGCAGTACTTGGCACCTGCCCACACTGCCAAAAGCACCAAAAAGTTGGTTAAATGACCATGGTGTTGGTGTGCTTGACTGGCCAGCAAACTCACCAGACCTGAACGTATTGTCAAGAGGAAAATGAGAAACAAGAGACCAAAAAATGCAGATGAGCTGAAGGCCACTGTCAAAAAAACCTGGGCTTCCATACCAACTCAGCAGTGCCACAAACTGATCACCACCATTCCACGCCAAATTGAGGCAGTAATTAAAACAACAGGAGCCCCTACCAAGTATTGAGTACACATGTACAGTAAATGAACAATACTTTCCAGAAGGCCAACAATTCACTAAAGATGTTTTTTTTTTTTATTGGTCTTATGGAGTATTCTAATTTGTTGAGATCGTGAATTTGTGGGTTTTTGTTAAAAGTGAGCCAAAATCATCACAATTAAAAGAACCAAAGACTTAAACTACTTCAGTCTGTGTGCATTGAGTTTAATACATGAGTTTCACAATTTGAGTGAATTACTGAAATAAATGAACTTTTCCACGAAAATTCTAATTAGTAGATGCACCTGTATATATATAATATATATATATATACAAATACATACACACACACATAACATTCTGCCATTATTTACTGTGGTTCGAGTGGAAGGTCTGTTTTTGATTTATTTTTATTTTTGGTTTCTATGTTTTTCTCCTTGGTTGATTTGTTATTGTTTTGGTATTATGATTATCACGATAATATTGTATGGTCATGTGACCTTTGATCACCTGGAGGTAGGCTTATAAAGTTTGCGATATCAGTGTTGTTCATTTGTCTGATGAAGAGCCAGCGTGCTCGAAACGTCACATATGCTACGCGACAGTTTTTAAAAAAAATAAATATTTAGATACTTTTGTAAATTTGGTGTTGCCGACTTTACATCAAGAAATCTTCTATTTGTTTCTTAGTCGAGCACCCAGTTGAGATCGATGTGCGTGCTTTTGCCTGCTCTTCACTATATTTTTTATTAGCACTGCACCGCTGTTTGACTCCATCGTTGAAGACTTATTCAGTACACCTGCTGGCGTCATTATGGCTGAGCCACTAGCTGATCAGTCCAAAACCTTTGAATTTTCTGATGAAGACATAGCCCGAATACTCATGAAAGACTCGTTATTCAACGAAAATTCTGCTAAGGACTTCACGAGAACGTCGATTAAAAGCCTGGAAAAACTTCTTGAGAGGGAAACTAAACTATATCTGCATGGAGTTACTTTGAGTGACTATCTGAGAGTCAAGAGAATACCACGTGGATTAAGAATTGTTAAAAGCCCTATCATTGGCAAGGACAACGCAAGTTTTTGCGATAAATGGTGTGAAATTCTGAACAAGTGTGCGTTTGATCTAATGGCACTGACTATACAAGAAACATCTGCACAGCTGGTGAATATCCGAAAAGAAATGGACGAGGTCAAAATTCAGCTATCTCTGGAACATCCTGATAAAGAACAACTTGACTCAGTGTTACTGGAATGCAATCAACGAAGTGCGGAATTAAAGAATGAGATTATCGCATCCAAGAAGAGCAAGTTCGACAGAGATGCTGCTGATTATGCCAACGACCTTGTCTATCAGTGGAGATCACAACTTAGGCATTATTCATCGCTACAATTTACCTTTCGTGGGGCTCGTAAACCTTTACGGTATGACGATAATAGGTACTCATCTGCTCAATCGTCCTCTTCATTTGATCGGGATTCAGACTCCAGCAATATGTCCCAGTCTCAACGTTTTTTAGAAGGCGGACGACAATTCAACATCTCTCGTCAAAGAAAAAATGTAGGAGGAGCAAAAAGAGCTCCCGTAAGATCTCAATATGTGACACGAAGAACGATGCAGAAGTGATTAATGTCATCAATCTATCGAGCAAAGTGATCTCTAATGACTGTTTAACTGTCCTTAATAAAGGACACCAACTGCACACTGTAATGAATTTGACACTTATATTGATTTGCAAAAATTTTTTCGGAATTTGAGACTTAAAGAATTCTTTAATGTGAGACAGGATAGTTTGCAGCATACTCGCTCATTGGACTCCGGAGCTTCTACATCTGATATAACTTCTGAGTTACGGGACAGTGACTGTGGTACATCTAGAGAGGACTGTAATTCTAGTGATCAACATCGGACTGGTTTTAGAGGTAAATCCACCTTTGTTCCCTTTAAAAACAGAAATGCTTCTTTGGACACTTATTGTAGGCTTGTAGAAAGTGATGTTGTATCTATATTAAAATCTAAAAGACAATATAAACTTGCACATAATTTGACAGACACAATTGTCTGAATTGGAATCACTTAAAAAAGATTCGTCTATAGTTATTCAAAGTGCTGACAAAGGTGGAGCAGTGGTTATTTTAGATCGACAAAACTATGAATTTGAAATTCAGAGACAACTTTCTAGTTCAGTTTTTTACAAAAAATTGAGTATGAATCCTTTGGCTTGTTAAAAAACATCTGTACACAATACTTTAAAACTGTTTGTGGATTCAGGTTTGTTGACAAAAAATGAATATGAATACATGTGTGTTGAGCATCCGATCACACCAGTACTATACACCCTCCCTAAATTTCACAAACCTTATAAGGATATCCCTTCTGGGAGACCCATAGTGGCAGCAATTGGGTCACTTACAGAAAAAAATTCGGCTTTCGTTGATTTTCATTTACAACCTTTAGTCACGTCTTTACCTTCTTATATTAGAGATACGATGGATTTCATCGAACTCATGAATAATGTGACATTACCTGATTATCCGGTCCTTCTAGTCACCATGGATGTTGAATCGCTTTACACCAATGTTCCATTTCAGGGAGGGTTAGAGGCAATACAATTTTTTCTTGATCAACGTCCTTGTCAGGTTCCAAGCACTGGATGCTTGAGTGACTTGGCAAAATTGGTGCTTTCACATAATTATTTTTTCTTTGGGTCAGATTACTATCTGCAGATCTCAGGAGTCAGCATGGGTTCCAAGATGGCCCCAAGTTTTGCATCTTTATTTTGCGGGTTGTTTGAACATCAGTTTGTGTTAAATCCTGTGGCGAATGATTTCTTGAGACACATTGTTCTATGGAAACGTTACATTGATGATGTTTTTTTAGTATGGAGTGGTACTGAATCTGAGCTACTAGAGTTTCATAGCTCGGTTAATAATAAGTGTAGTGCGTTGAAATTCACGATGGAATTTCATCAAGAGAAAATGAATTTTTTTGGATGTGCTTGTTCTTCGCACCGTATCAGGAATTTAAACTACTTTGTATCGCAAACCAACTGACCGTAACACCATTTTACACGGACAATCCTATCATCCTGTGCCATTAAAGCGCTCGTTACCAATTTCACAATTTAGTCGTATTCGCCATATTTGCAGCAGTGATGAAGATTTTCAACAGCAATCACAAATTTTATCACAGAGATTCAGAAAACGATCATATCGAGAAGAGTGGATTCAGTCGGCAGCGAGTCGTTTTAAAGATGTCACAACAAGAGAGTCTCGTTAAAAAACATAAAAAATTTGACCGTTGTGTCAACTGTTACATCCAATATTCGCCTGTGTAGAAGGACATTGATAATGTTTTATTGAAGCATTGGCATATGGTAGAGAGTGATCCCAACCTTAAGAAATGTTTCGACAAACCACCTCGTTTAGTTCACAAGAAAACACCTAATCTTCGAAATCTTTTGGTTAGAGCGGATTTGAAACCTGCTCCTCATTTTTTGAATAATATACCATATGGGAATTACAGATGCGGTAACTGTCAACAGTGTAATTTCACATATAAGACGTCGACCTTTACACATCCACACATGGCAAAAATTTGTAAAATTCGAGGCACTATTTCATGTAAGACGGCTAATGTAGTTTATCTGTTACGTTGCCCCTGTGGCCTATGTTACATTGGTAAGACCAGCAGACCTCTAAAAACTCGCATCTCTGAACATCGATGTGCAATCAGACATCGCGATCCAAAAAGTCCGGTAGCACAGCACTTTGCAGATTCAAGACACTCAGTTTCCACTCTTCAGTACATAGGGATTGAAGTAGTGAAGTGTTCGCGTCGCGGAGGTGATATCAACAAATTGCTTTTACAACACAAAGCCTTTTGGATTTATACACTAGACACATTGTCCCCTAGAGGATTAAATGAGGATTTTGATATTCGTCCATTTCTTTAAACATACGATATCTATCTACATATAATAAATAACGTTTTGTGGTTATTGATTTGTATTTATGTACCCAGGCAGGCATCAATTAATGTCATTAAATAATATTTTGAGAATTACATTTGTGTATTTTGCATAGCTTTATATATGTTTTTGATTTATTTTTATTTTTGGTTTCTATGTTTTTCTCCTTGGTTGATTTGTTATTGTTTTGGTATTATTATTATCACGATAATATTGTATGGTCATGTGACCTTTGATCACCTGGAGGTAGGCTTATAAAGTTTGCGATATCAGTGTTGTTCATTTGTCTGATGAAGAGCCTGCGTGCTCGAAACGTCACATATGCTATGCGACAGTCTTTTTAAAAAATAAATTTGATACTTTTGGAGCTTTGGTGTTGCCGACTTTGCGTCTAAAATATTTCTTCGAGTGGAAGGTCTTACCTTCTCAAAGTCATACCAGATGGCATCTGGAATGTAGGCCTCCACATTTTCAACACCCTGAAACAAACAAACAAACAGGAAAATGAGCTAAACGTAATGGTAAACGTTATTTTGATAGTTTAGTAATGAGCATTATTCAGTAAACTAACAAGTAGACCATCATGGGTGGTCATTTTTCAGAAAGATATGGTCCTCCTGTCATGGCTTTTCAAGAGTCAGAAAGAGAGAATATGAGCGAGATATTGGAGAGTAAGAAGCCAACAGAAAGATAATCAGCTAATTTTTGTGTGTCTGTGCTGGTATTCTCTAAATTATGGGGATTATTTTTGTTGGTCCCCATAAAGAAATGAGCTTATAAATCATAAAAAATTATAATTTTTTTTTTATCTAAAAATGCTGAAAGTTTTCTGTGATGGGTAGGTTTAGTGGTAGGGTTGGTGTAGGGCAATAGAAAATACGGTTTGTTCAGTATAAAAACCATAGGGCCTATAAAATATTGTGTGGTGTGTGTGTGTGGGTGGTGTTGTTGTTGTGTAGTGTTAACTACAGGATCCAACACAGGTGTGATGAGAAGATGTGCTCCCCACAAGAACTGGTTGTGCACTCCCCAGGTTTCACTGTCGGAATAGAACCTGCAGAGCGGGAAACTATTCTTTTAAAGCAGTTGAGGCTGAAACTGTTACACTGCTGTTTGCACATATTCACGAACTCACTCGTGCATCATGGGACGCAATACAGTCTCTCCGTTGACGTGGGCCTTGTAGAAGAGAGTGTAGAGGTACGGTAAGAGGGTGTATCGGATGTTCAGGTAATGCTTGGAGGTTTTCACCAAGAGAGAGTCGGCGCCATATGCTGCAGGGTCCTGGTCCTGTTAGAAAGGCACATAAAACTAGTCAGGAAGAGATACTGATAATATGTTCATCATGGTGGAGACAGCCATGGAATGATTGCTCTCTGACTAAAAGGTCAAATCGTACTCATCTAATTTCACCAATAATATAATTTTCCATTCATCCTCATTTGCCTTCTCAAACTCTCACTCCAGAGGTCTGATTGCTCCTCTAACGCCAGTCTCGCAATAATGATTAGAGAAATAACCCTTCTACAAATAGCAATCATAGAGAGAGGACACGTTTGTAACAGATAGCCCAGGAAGACACTTCATACGCTTCGAGACTGAATGGTTATGGGTGTTTAAGGAATAGCACAAGCACAGACCTTGTACCCTTGTGCATTGTGGTTACGGCTGAAGGGGTAGAACGCGCCGACTTGCATCCAACGTCTGCAAAGCTCCTCCGGCGAGTCATCGAAGAACCCACAGATGTCTGCGCCAATCTGCAGAACAACATCATGATTCAGTTTCTCTCCAGAGGAAGGAAAAATCATTCTTTATTATCTCAAATGATTCTCCAAAATCTAGACAATTAAACAGAGATCAAATGGGGATTCCAGTCTTTTATATACAGAAAAAGACACTAGTAATCTGACAAATGTCTCCATAGAGCATCAAAAAAATCAAAATTGTGCAAATTGTGCAAAAAGTGCAATTAAAACATCAAATATGAAGTCAGACCAAATTGTCTGATTTGTGATTTTACATTTCATAAGCAATTCATAAATTTTTTACAAGGTGGCTAATTCATATGAATTTGTACGATATTTGCTAAATTAAATGTATTTTACAAGTTGCCCAATTCGTTTTATACATAGGCACTAATATGAAACAAAGATGGATCTGTAATTTCCTTTAAATTTAAAGGTGCTCTGTATTATTTCGTCAGTCAGTTGTGGAAGTCTGGTGTTAGTTTGAGCGCACGCATGTAATGAATGAGTGAAAGCGGCCAAAGTGAAAGGAATCTGTTTGCAAACGGAGACATTTCTGCTCGCACATTGCATTGATGCGCTCTTGACATGTATCATTAAAATAACCATATAGTACCAGCGGTAAAAGATCCACTGGTGCTAAGTAAAACTGCATCAAATGTCTGTGTTTTGTTGGCAATTGGCGCATATAATGTAAAAACAACACGGAATGTATAGTGAATCAAAGTATCCAGTTTTTTTTTTGGAATGATTTAGTGTTGTGTATTTTGTGTGTTTTTAAAACATTTTAAATGTTTATGTGGAGGATCTCGTGTTAACTGTGAAAAATGTTCCTGACATATAGACACTCAAAGCACGTAGAAGAATCCACCATCTTCGCAACAGTGTGTAATTGACGGTTGTAGCCTGCGTTAGACATCATGCTGATCTTTGGGGTGTTTATGGCTTTAAGAGACCTTGTAGACTTGATATTTGCATAGTAATTACGTTCTGGTCAGCGACTTTACTTTTAATGGGGGTTTAAAGTGCCCGTGGTTCTTCGCCATCAAGGAAAGGGATTCTAACAGTCCCGCCCCCCCCACTTTCATCCCCACATCTGACTCAAACCCGTTCCAAAGAGCTATGTTAAATGACCCCGATGGGCCTGCTGGCCAAGCAAAAATACACACACACACACACACACACATACACACACACATAAAGACCGTTACTCTATTATACTCATACAAATATATCTGGTATATTGCATGTGTTGTTTGTATGTTTCCCTATTAGATTAGCTGATTTACCACTCGTTATTTGTATTAGTTAAGGCCATAAAACACTGATATTCAGGTGTGTGTATGTATGTATCTTTGGTTTAATTTAATTCTATTCCAAATGTTTGTTTCTTGGTATTAATGTTATCTGCTTTTCATTCCTCGGACAATGAGTTACAGTATGTGATTGTGAAACGCATCTTACGATTTGTACTATATTTTGGGTTAAAACTACAGAAATTCCAGACCGGCCATAAAACATGCAAATGAGCCATGAAGGGAATAAAGGGAACTTCTCCTGCTCAAAAATTCACGTCTGGTATTGGCCAGTCCACACAGAATAGGAATTCTCAAAAACGATTAGCCCGAAATAATTCTGGGGCTCAGAAAACTTCTTCTTCGTTTGAGACAACTCCTTTCAGGACTCTCAAGACCTTCCTTCTGAGTTTTATTTTCCGGCAGTTTTTATATTCAAGTAACTTTAGTCGCTGTGGACTATTCCTTCTTCAGAAGAACCAGAAGTAAAAAACTTCCAGCTGACTCCTCACAAACTAATCAAAAGACCTCCGTTATCTACCGCAACCGGACTCTTCCTCAGCAATCGAAACCAATGCAAGTAACAGCTTACAATTATTTAGATGCGTGTTTAAAAACAAAAAAAGTCTTCAGCCACGTTTAAGGTGATTTTGGACTCTTGATGATTTTCAATAGGTTGGGGTTAAGTGATGTGAAATTACTGCCATCTTTTTATTCTCTCCTTTTCTATTTACCGTTGTTTCATTCTGGGGTGTATATGTTAGTTAGTTATATGTTGATATAGTTCATTTATTAAATTCCACTGATTTCACAATGGGATGGGGAATCTGTTTGCTGTCTCACAGTTCCCCCGAGTCAATGAATGGGTGAACCCCTTGACATTTGCTAAATTACTGCTAGCACCTGCAACAAAGAAGGACAGTTTAGTGTTCCGTGGCCAGAAAATAAATATTACTTGAATTGATAAATGATTATATTGTATGCTCGGTGGACAGACAGATCAAATAATTGTAATATTGAGTCTGCTACAGTTAATTCGAAGATATATTTATAAATATTTATTATGAATCATAACCAGTTATTATTCGTCATATACAGTGTGGGTACGGAAAGTATTCAGACCCCCCTAAATTTTTCACTCTGTTATATTGCAGGCATTTGCTAAAATAATTTAAGTTACATTTTTTTCCTCAATGTACACACAGCACCCATATTGACAGAAAAACACAGAATTGTTGACATTTTGGCAGATTTATTAAAAAAGAAAAACTGAAAAAAAAAAACTGGTCCTAAGTATTCAGACCCTTTGCACAGTATTTAGTAGAAGCACCCTTTTGATCTATACAGCCATGAGTCTTTTTGGGAAAAAGATGTCTTGCCTTTTTGGGAACAAGTTTTTCACACCTGGATTTGGGATCCTCTGCCATTCCTCCTTGCAGATCCTCTTCCAGTTCTCTCAGGTTGGATGGTAAACGTTGGTGGACAGCCATTTTTTAGGTCTCTCCAGAGATGCTCAAATTGGGTTTAAGTCAGGGCTCTGGCTGGCCCATTCAAGACAGTCACAGAGTTGTTGTGAAGCCACTTTTTCGTTATTTTAGCTGTGTGCTTAGGTCATTGTCTTGTTGGAAGGTAAACCTTCGGCCAGTCTGAGGTCCTGAGCACTCTGGAAAAGTTTTCGTCCAGGATATCCCTGTACTTGGCGCATTCATCTTTCCCTCGATTGCAACTAGTCGTCCTGTCCCTGCAGTTGAAAAACACCCCCACAGCATGATGCTGCCACAACCATGTTTCACTGTTGGGACTGTATTGGACAGTTGATGAGCAGTGCCTGGTTTTCTCCAGACATATCGCTTAGAATTAAGGCCAAAAAAGTTCTATCTTGGTCTCATCAGACCAGAGAATCTTATTTCTCACCAGCTTGGAGTCCTTCAGGTGTTTTTTTTTAGCAAACTCCATGCGGGCTTCATGTGCTGTGCACGGAGGAGAGGCTTCCGTCGGGCCACTCTGCCATAAAGACCCGAATGGTGGAGGGCTGCAGTGATGGTTGACTTTTCTACAACTTTCTCCCATCTCCCGAATGCATCTCTGGAGCTCAGCCACAGTGAACTTTGGGTTCATCTTTACCTCTCTCACCAAGTTTCTTCTCCCCCGATAGCTCAGTTTGGTTGGACGGCCAGCTCTAGGAAGGGTTCGGGTCGTCCCAAACATCTTCCATTTAAAGATTATGGAGGCCACAGTGCTCTTAGGAACCTTAAGTGCAGAATACATTTTTTGTAACCTTGGCCAGATCTGTGCCTTGCCACAATTCTGTCTCTGAGTCTTCAGGCAGTTCCTTTGACCTCATGATTCTCGTTTGTTCTGACATGCACTGTGAGCTGTAAGGTTTTATATAGACAGGTGTGTGGCTTTCCGAATCAAGTCCAATCAGTATAATCAAAACACAGCTGGACTCAAATGAAGGTGTAGAAACATCTCAAGGATGATCAGAAGAAATGGACAGACCCTGAGTTAAATATATGAGTGTCACAACAAAGGATCTGAATACTTAGGACCATGTGATATTTAAGTTTTTCTTTTTTAATAAATCTGCAAAAAAATGTCAACAATTCTGTGTTTTTTTTTCAATATGGGGTGCTGTGTGTACATAATGAGGAAAAAAAATTAACAAAATGATTTTAGCAATGGCTGCAATATAACAAAGAGTGAAAAATTTAAGGGGGTCTGAATACTTTCCGTACCCACGTATATTCCCTCTTTCGCGTATAATAATAAAAACCCTACACGTCACTCACTGTAACAATCAATGAGTATTTGAAGATGCCACAATACTGCACAAGTCAACTTGCGCTTGAGGGTTCACAGACCATTGCAATATGGCAGACGACTTATGTATAACGGCTCATAGAAACAGTTGCTCACGAGGAATCAACCTATACATATCTATGCTTCCTACAGTTAACATGTGTGTGGTCATATGGTCTGGTCAAATCATTTAGTGTGTGTGTGCAGAGGACTATAAGGCTAAAAATCGGTTGAAACTGTCATTATGTCTGACAGCTGAGTCGATTGAGTCCAAATGCCCATTAAGTTTCTCATTGGAACTCGATCATAACCAAAGTCTTTCTCTAAATGCCTCTCAGTGGGGCTGTTGTGTTATGAAGAAAAGCTGGTGTCTACCATCCATTACCAATGTCGGAAAAGACATTTAATTTGGAGTCAAACCACTTACGTAAGGGACTCCAAAGAGGTTAAACTCCAGCATGCCGGGTATCGCCCACTTAATGTCATTCCAGTTGGCGGCATTGTCACCCAACCAGTGCCCAGCGTACTTGCCCACCCCAGGGAAGGAGGAACGGGTAAAAACCATGGAACGGTTTGTCTTAAACACTTCTCTCGATGCCCTTGAAGCAGAAACATAATATTAGAGGTATAGGGAGCACTGGCACCACAATAAAATGACATCCAGGAGAGTGTTAGAAAGACTCAAGAGTGGCCTAAGAAAGCATAGTTAAACTGATTGAGAGAAGGGTGTTGAGGAACAAATGATTTGGCTATCCACTTGTAAATATAACATTGTTGTAATGTCAGTTCGTGTGAATTATTCTGACAAGACTCGAAACGTAAATCACGTTTATTTGCATGTGTGGAAATACCAACACGTACTTCTCAGTGGCCAGGACCATCGAGTACCCATAGAGACTGTGGACATCATAGTGGTTCCCCCATTTGTGTTTAGCATCCATACATAAGGTCTTACTGTATATCAGGTTATCAAGGATACCTATAGAGTCAAATGGAAATTAAGAGGATGGATGTTTATGCATCTGCAATGAATAAATCCTGCTGTAGATGCATTTCAGACTCACGTGGAGTGAATGGAGGATAGTTGAGTTTGTTCTCAGCGCAGCCTTTGCTGCTTCCCTGTACGAAATTGGCCACCTCATTCATGTCCTTCGGGGAAAAAAAGTTTTAAAGCTTTTGTGGTGTATATTGTACTCTAGATGAGATGTTTATTGAGCTTATACATATTGATGCAGTGACATTTGCAGTATTGATTTGGAAGATCTGTTCAAAATTATCAGGCTCATCTCTGTGGGTCACTCACAATCCAGAGAGCATCATGCTTGACTTCTTTGTGGAAACGTGAAATTTCATCAACCCACCAATCAACGCAAGCCTGGTTAGTGTAGTCAGGAAACACGGTTTCCCCTGGCCAGACCTGTGACGTGTGAGAGTTACGTTTTACAATAAGTCTTTTGTTCCTAGATCAGACCCTGTTCACACTGTGAATTTCAACCAGCGAGGACAATGCAATACAATTTTCTGTGTCCACATCAGTGTAAAAAAAACAACAATTACTAAAACCAAGCATCATGGAAATCATTCAAGTTCAGTTATTTTTATGAAGAAGAACCACCAGTTCTCAATCCCAAATCCTACTGACAATTAACCATAATAATGTCACCATCAGGAGTATCTTTGGAGGATCTTACCTCTCCTATTAGAGGCGTGTTCCCATCTGGTTCAGTGACCCAAACTTTAGCTGCATGTCCCCGATCAAGTGCTTCATATGGTCCATTTAGCCTTTTACCTGTGGACACGGCAGATCCTAGCCAGAAGAAATATTTTTAGGGTACCTCAAGACCACAAGTTGCTCGTCGCAATTGCAGGAGCAAACCTTGGGGGGGGGGGGGGGGGGGGGGGGGGGGGGGGGGGGGGGGGGAGGGGGGGGGGGGGGGGGGGGGGGGGAGAAGGGGGGGGGCCAACCCATAACACTGTGCACTTCACATATATCAAGGCTCCCCAATATGACGAGTGTATTTCTGCCCAATCCCTGCTGTAGTCAGCAAACTGAGGCAGCTCCTTAAATTTCTCCATATCATAGGTGAAGATCTTTTTGTCCTCCATGTAGTCGATATCGGTGTACTGGACATCCTGGAACACAAAATAATTATGGTTCAGCTGAAAGTCTATCCTTTTCTCATTGAATATCATGTTTCACTTCAACGTTTAATTATGGAAGTTGCACACTTAAACATGCTAGTCTAGCCCATCTGAATCAAACCACCCACTGCAAGTGGGACTCGAACCTGGGCCCATCTGCATGAGAGTCGGGCGCTCTAACAAGGAGGCTAAAGACCACAGTCTCTCGCATTAGTGCCTCTTGAGATCAGGGGAATGAGGTTTAAACACACAGCTCTTACCGGCCTACGTTCGTTACACTAGCAACATGCTAATTCATGCTATCAATGTGCTATCAACATATTAAATCATGCTAGAAACGTGAACACATACTAACAGCATGCCGATTCATGCTCAATCATGTTAGCAATGTGCAAAATCATGTTAGCAACATGCTGATTCATGTGAACAATATTCATGAAATTCATGTGCATTTTATCAGCATGCTAATGCTGCATTCATGCCACCGCATAATTTCCATAATCTCGAGATGACAACACGTGATGTTATATTCAGAACTGTTTATGTCCTTGGACTGGAAATTATGTGTTTCTATGGCACCACTATCAACGCCACGAATGAGATCTGCAGGGGGGGGGGGGGGGGGGGGGGGGAGGGGGGGGGGGGGGGGGGGGGGGGGGGGGGGGGGGGGGGGGCGGGGGGGGGGAGGGGGGGGGGGGGGGGGGGGGGGGGGGAGGAAAGGGGGAGGGGGGGGGGGGGAGGCCGGGGGGGGAGGGGGGGGGGAGGGGGGGGGGGGGGGGGGGGGGGGGGGGGGGGGGGGGGGGGGGGGTCATGTGTATAAGCAGAGCCGATCCTCTTTAAGCGCAAAATACACAAGCTGCGTAGGGCCCCCGAAACACCTGGGGGCCCCCTTGCTCTCAAAGATGATTTCGTTTTAGTTTTGTTTTTGAATTTGGCCAGCGTTTATGAAAACATGAATGATAATTTATATTAATGTGATGCGCTGTCACTCTTTCTACATAAAAATCAGTCAAATCATGCAATCTGAATGTCCGACAGTCTGACGCCGCAGAGGAGCGACAGGTGAGCGAAGCGGGGCGGTGTGACGCTCCACTACGTTTTCCGCTCTATGGATGTGCGCTCCGCTCAGTCGCTCTAACCGTGAACCAATTCCCGCTCAGATCCCGCTCCGATTTCTCTAGTAGGCCTAATTTTTTACTGTTTGTAACGAAATTCTTGGATTGTCTTAAATTAAGCATGCTGATAAATAGCAATTATCATGTTTCAGAGTGAAATTCTTACATTCTTCTTAATTTTATTAATTGTAATGTATTAGTTAAAATGTATTAAATATATGAATCTAACCTTAGCAAACCTACCTAAAATGCAAAAACTGAAAAAGTGTATTTGATTTTCGTTAACTTTATTTCCGTGAAAATAGCTGCAGTTGTTGTGCAATAGAACATTCAAAACAGGCTCATTAAAACACAAATGCACACACACACACACACACGAGATGAAATGTGTGTAGATCTTTACAAAATACACCTGGATCATAAAGCCTGTGAAAAGCACACGCAAGATAAAATGCACTTAAAGAATGCTTGGTTTATGGACTGACGTCAATGAAAGAAACACACTTAGTGTCAAGTTAAAATAGACGATAACTGTGGGGAACTGTGGTCTATTAAAACATCTCTTGATGTTTATTGGATTTTAGAATTTACTTTAAGAAACCTTAGCTTGGACAAAGTGTCAGGCTTCAGCATTCGCTGTGCCCGAAAACACTCGCTCAGCGCTGGAAGAAGCACTGGGGATGCTGGAGATTTTGCGGGAGGGATCCAGCACTGGTTTTCCAAAATCCAAGTGGTGTAGGCTAATATCTTCTGTACTCTGTAGTTCTGTATTTAGGCCTATATACAGCTGTGTGTTCGCTTAGGTCTACTGTTTAACTGAGATTATTTAATAACTATGGAGCTCCGAATATAATTCGAATTAACAATTAGTTTCTACGACGTCAGCAGGTTTTATTCTTTTTTTTAATTAATTTATTATTATTTATAAATTTTAAGCAATAATTATTTTAATAAGTAATTACGAAATATAAAAATTCGTTCCACGATTTAGGCCTACTAAAACTAGGGAATGAACGAATGAATTCGTGGCAGCTAAGCCTAAACAAGAGAACAAATACTTAATTCGTGGCCATAATGTAGTCCTAGCATAAAAGAGAACTTGCCTATTCTAAATTCGTTGGCCGTGATTAATTGTCTGCATTTCATGATCGGGGCTCCGTACAACCGAATGTAACCTTAGCCTACCTGTTTATTCATTTTTATGGCTTTTACAGTGGGGAAAAAAAGTATTTAGTCACCACCAATTGTGCAAGTTCTCCCACTAAAAAAAATGAGAGAGGCCTGTAATTTTCAACAAAGGTATACCTCAACTATTCTCTCTCACTTCACGTACAATTAAATTTATGAGAAGAAAAAAATCCAGAAAGTCACATTGTAGGATTTTTAAAGAATTTTTTTTGCAAATTATGGTGGAAAATAAGTTTTTGGTCAATAACAAAATTTCATCTCAAGACTTTGTTATATACCCTTTGTTGGCAATGACAGAGGTCAAACGTTTTCTGTAAGTCTTCACAAGGTTTTTCACACACTGTTGCTGGTATTTTGGCCCATTCCCCCATGCAGATCTCCTCTAGAGCAGTAAAGTTTTGGGGCTGTCGCTGGGCAACACGGATTTCCAACTCCCTCCAAAGATTTTCTATGGGGTTGAGATTTGGAGACTGGCTAGGCCACTCCAGGACTTGAAATGCTTCTTACGAAGCCACTCCTTCAGTGCCCGGGCGGTGTGTTTGGGATCATTTTCATGCTGAAAGACCCAGCCACATTTTCATCTTCAATGCCCTTGCTGATGTAAGGAGGTTTTCACTCAAAATCTCACTTTACATGGCCCCATTCATTCTTTCGTTTTACACGGATCAGTCGTCCTGGTCCCTTGCAGAAAAACAGCCCCAAAGCATGATTTTTCCACCCCCATGCTTCACAGTAGGTATGTGTTCTTTGGATGCAACTCGGCATTCTTTCTCCTCCAAACACGACAAGTTGAGTTTTTTCCAAAATTCTATTTTGGTTCATCTGACCATATGACATTCTCCCAAACCTCTTCTGGATCATCCAAATGCTCTCTAGCAAACTTCAGACGGGCCTGGCCATGTACTGGCTTAAGCAGGGGGACACGTCTGGCACTGCAGGATTTGAGTACCTGGCGGCGCAGTGTTTTACTGATGGTAGCCTTTGTTACTTTTTGGTCCCAGCTCTCTGCAGGTCATTCATTAGGTCCCCCCGTGTGGTTCTGGGATTATTGCTCACAGTTCTTGTGATCATTTTGACCCCACAGGGTAAGATCTTGCGTGGAGCCCCAGATCGAAGGAGATTATCAGTGGTCTTTTATGTCTTCCATTTTCTAATAATTGCCCCACAGTTGATTTCTTCACACCAAGCTGCGTACCTATTGCAGATTCAGTCTTCCCAGCCTGTTGCAGGTCTACAATTTTGTTTCTGGTACCCTTTGACAGCTCTTTGGTCTTGGCCAAACTTGAGTTTGGAGTGTGACTGTTTGAGGTTATGGACAAGTGTCTTTTATACTGACAACAAGTTCAAACAGATGCCATTAATACAGATAACGAGTGGAGGACACGAGTAGCCTCTTAAAGAAAAGTTACAGTCTGGGAAGACTCGAAAATCCTTCGGCGTTTTGTTATTGACCAAATATTTATTTTCCACCATAATTTGCAAATAATTTTTTTAAAAATCCTACAATGTGATTTTTTGGATTGTTTTTTTCTCATTTTGTCTCTCATAGTTGAGGTATACCTATGCTGAAAATTACAGGCCTCTCTCATCTTTTTTAAGTGGGAGAACTTGCACAATTAGTGGCTGACTAAATAATTTTTTGCCCCACTGTAACTAGCTCACCTTTAGCGGCACCATGTTTGCGTAGCACATCCTCGTGCTTTCTAGCAATGTGCCGCTTAAGATTCCAATATGAATCTTTACTAACTTTCCCCGCACTCCCTCTCAGTTTCTTCTTCCTGCTCATTCTTAACTTAGATGTTTACTTTACATTTATGTATAAGGCTTGCAACTTTGTTGAAACAGTATCTGAACTCCATAACTGCTCTACTATTTTCGATCTCTACAGATTCTCGATCTCGAACAAACAAATCACCAAACGGCATTCTGGGTTAAG
>JADLZN010002061.1:0-16569 GCA_018155175.1 Sinocyclocheilus anophthalmus | reverse complement strand
TCTCTCTCTCTCCCCCTCTCCTCGCCGTCGTCCCCTTCTCTTCCCCCCTCCTTCCCTCTCTTTCGATCCCCCCCGTACCTCCCTCCCTGTTAGTCTCCGGCCTTACGTGTCGACCCGTTTTTGTCCCCCTGTTCGGACTCGCACGAGCTGCGCTCGGCAATCCCATTTTTTTTTCTGTTCCTCCTTGTGGTCTTCTTTTTTCTTTATTTTCGAGTTGCAATTCCTACATCATAACACTAGCACAGAATATACACGTGCGTACATCTCAAAAAATATATGCGGAGAGGTTCAAACAAAGTTTATCTCCGATTTGCTAACACAGGATGTCTGACCTTTTTATGCTACCCACAGTTATGCATCTATTTTACAATGCAGCAACACCTTTGCAAAAAATATACGAGCAGGTTTTCACACCTCAACATTTTTCCACACGTTAAATGTTAACCCAGATAATGACACCTGCTCTAGCTTTTTGACAGGATGTCAGTTTAACCGTTCATACTTTTGGAAGTGGCGTTGGCTCTTTAAATCCTCAAACAGTCAACCTAACCTCGCAAAGTTTCCATCTTCAAATTAAACTCATTAACTACAATAAATTGTTTAACCCTTTTCATCAACCATTAATTATACGTTCATGTTGACGAATTATCCGAAGAAGCTCCTTAGCCATCAAGAGCATGTCCACTGTCTCCTGTCTGGTCACTTCTGCTTCTCTTCTTCTCCATTTCTGCTTTCTTTTTTTCGCTCCGATGATGTCTCTTCTGCATGGAGTCTAAAAGCAGATCATTAATAGGAATCTCTAATTTACCTTTTTGTTTAGTCTTCGAATATGTGGGGTTTGACCGGGAAATTGAATAATTCCTATTTCAACTTTCAAGTCCCAGAAAGGTAGAAAAGACATAGTTAAAATAGTCCAAGTGACATGTGGTTCAGCCGTAATTTTATGAAGCTACAAGAATAACAAAAATACACTTTGGTGCACAAAAAGAACAAAATTAACAGCTTATTCAAAAATGTCTTTCAGTCATTGGCAGAGTGCGCTGGTATCGCGTTCACAAAGAGCACATTGTTGATAAAGGTCATTATTTACAAAAAAAAAAAAAGTTTTTTTGTTGCACCAAGGATTCTCTCAAAATATCTAATGTGTGTTCAAAGAGTTGAATGACGGACTTATGAGTTAAACATGAGGGTGAGTGATTAATGACTGAAATTTCATTTTTGGGTGAACTAACCCATTAATCCTGTAAAGGCATGTGCAGAAGGGGGGGGGGCTTTGGGGGCTCGAGCCGCTGCCCTTTTTCAAAATTAACCCTTAAAATGGCAATACCAAAAAAGAATTTTCATTTATTGCTATTTTCCATCTTCTTAGGACACAAATAATAAAATTGTATGATTTTTTTTTTTTTCAAAACATGACTTTTATTTTTCATTTAATTGTTTGTATCCCCCAGGATATGTTGCCACTTTGGGGGTATAAATTCACTGTAAAAAAGAAGGCTTGTTTGGCAATAACAAAATTTTTGCCAAAGTTTTAAAACATTTATTCTCTCATAACTTAATGTAAACTAAACATTCTTTGTCAAATTCTGTTGAGCAATAGACAGCCTCTGCCTCTGACTGATAGTTTATACTTTTTTGTTTCATTTCTCACGTCACGTCAGTTGCTCATGCCCCACTTCCCACTTTTTACTTTCATGTACTACTGCTTCTTCTCCCGTAGGCTCTATAACAGGCGATGTGTGTGTGTGTGTGTATATCAATGATCATTGAGAGATGGACAAATAAATGTTATACTTTAAAATAATTTATTTCTCTGATGAAAAGCTAAATTTTCAGCATCATTTTATATATATATAAAATGGTTCTAAAAGTTTCGTGCCATTGTGACATAAACATGACATATAATGTTAAGTTAAATAAAATTGAAATTTGAAAGGAATTCACTTTTCTCTCTACTGCTTTCTGCCATGGTAATTGTTTTTGCTATTTTATTTGTGTGGTGTTGCTATACAGATTTGCCAACAATCCCACTTACAACCCTTGTTTCAAGCCCATGTAGTACCTGCATAAAACTTAAAGCTGGGTCCGAGATGGGTCCTGCACATGTTGCCTAGTTGGTTCCCACCTAGTAGCAAGAACAATCCTATATGAAATCCATGTGGGCAATTAACATGGGGCCATTATGGAACCCGCAGACAATCCCATATAAAACCCATATGTGTTCCATATACAAATGTAAGCTGGGTTAAAGCTGGGACGGAGATGGGTCCTGCACATGTAGCCCAGTTGGGTCCCACCTAGTGGCAAGTCCACTCCCATATGAAATCCATGTGGGCAATTGACATGGGGCCATTATGGAACCCGCAGACAATCCCATATAAAACCCATATGTGTTCCATATACAAATGTAAGCTGGGTTAAAGCTGGGACGGAGATGGGTCCTGCACATGTAGCCCAGTTGGGTCCCACCTAGTGGCAAGTCCACTCCCATATGAAATCCATGTGGGCAATTAACATGGGGCCATTATGGAACCCGCAGACAATCCCATTCTAGAAAGCAATGTTCAGCCATTTTCAAAACCACCTGGTCCCACCTAGCCCCATGTTAGGGTCCAGCTGGGGCGAGATGGGTCACGTTGCATGTTTACCCAAATGTGTTTCCCCACTTGTACACGTAATCACTCTGAAAGCCATGTGTGGCAGTGTGACCATGGGGCCCATTATGGACACAGGGACCAATCCTCTCTGGGGCCCATTTTTGCAGCACCGCGTTCTACCCAGATGGGCCCACCTCCCAAAGTGTTGGGCTTGGGTACAGTGTGACCGATCATGGGGCTCATAAACCGTGATGATACGCACACAAAGACTGCCCTGCACGGAGCAGTTCACCATCTGACTTCCTATGCAGATCAGAGTTCCCAGTTGACAAATCTTGATGGGCAATTTGCAACCTGCACGCCCCCTTGCCCCATGCTAAGAACTTTTTCACGGAGAGAGAAAAGTACTGAATCATACAACGAATTTTAAACTTGAATTTTATATCATATAGGGCTCGCCGTTATACCTTAAATAATTCCACTATGCCTTCCTGGCGCATAAGCAGAAGTACATCTCAAGTCATGAGACGCAGCGGAGTTTAACCAAAAATTATATGAGAATAGACCTAGCTCTATTTGAGGGGAGGCGTTGATTACTTTTCCGGTATATGTTATGTTGTAATGACAGGAGGAGTGCTAATAGGTGCCAATAATTTATATGGATAAGTAATCTGCGATCTCCCTGTTATGATGAAAATATTTTTAGCGAGGAACAATGACTCAACCTGATGCCACTTACGTCGATACTGTGGCGGACACTGCCTGGATGGGTGGAAACGGTCTATTGTCCGGTTTGACTAGACCACTGATCGCATTCCATGTACAATACAAGCTGCACGGAGTGTGATCTCCACAATAGCAAAGATTGAAAAATACCACTGTTTTTGAAGGATAAAACTTGAAGATGTAGCGTCTGGACCAATCCAACACAATATATATTCTCTTTTTATAAAAAAGAAAATTTTAATTAAATACAACAAATTACTGCTGTAACCTATCAGTTAACAAGCATACAGGATCATGAACCCTTCCCCGGAATGTGTACCCCAGAATCGGAAACAGGCCTCTTTGTTGCATGGAACGCAACGCTATACAAAAAACTGGGTTTGTGGCCAAAAGTCGGTAAAGCAGGGAAAATCCTGATGTCCCAAGGAAAGCAGAGTAGAATGGACTGTCTAGTTAAATCAAACAGTTATTTGAATGAAACAACAAATTCTTCAGCCATGAAGTATATATTTCATTGGTATTTTGTTTGATATTGCTTAGGACTATTTAGTATGCGGTGAGGGAAACCCATTCCTTGATCATCCCTTTTGCACTATATTTAATATTACCTGGTTTTAGTATCTATGAATCTTGCCTTATTTATGATCGAAATCAAGCTGGGTATATAATGGTGGTTCCATAGGCAATATATTAGTGTCCTGAGAATTTTTAGTAATTTCGATTTAAGTCCATTTGAAAATTACCATGCTTAGAGACAAAGGGTCGTTAAAACCCTCCAGCAATTGCCACCTCACGCTCGGAAATTCCATTTTGCTCATTGGACACGCCCATCTTGAAAGGCGGAGATCTTCACCGACCTTAAAGGCCCGGCTCCAGGGAACCGCCCCAGTCGGTGGTTCGGTCAGAAGAAAAGATGAAGATGTGAGAAAAACGCTTCAGCATACCAAAGCATCTGTGCCAGGCCTTTCTTCGGCCTAGTCCTTTCCCTTCATCAAGTGACTCTGACTCAAACTAGATCTTTCTCATCAACCAACTTCAGCAAAAAATCTTGGGCCTTAAGATTGCATCAGGAATCGTTTTCAGACATACGCAAGTATCAAACTAGTCGATTTAATTGATGCATTAAGTAACAGTTACACCTTTTTACAAAGGTGTGATTGAACTAAGAATCTGACGCTTCCCTCAAGTGTAGATCTGCTGAATATGCAGTGTTCCATAAAATTCATTCTATATGCCTCTTTCTATGCTGCGTTCACCCCCTTTCACCCTTTCCGTTTATACCAACTGCTGGGTGAGGTGTGGTATGTGTATGTGTATGTCGACCCGTTTGAATGGTTTCTCGTAGGTCGCCTCGTTTACGTGTTTCTGTATTTCTATCCCCCTTACTTGTCTCCCCCCCTTGCAGGTGTTCCGTGTTCCTCATCCCGGCGGCATCATCCTGGCCGCTTTACGTATACCCGCGTTTCGCCTTGTACCACGTACACCAGACAAAGTTCATTTCCCTTCCCCTGGCCCTTCCCGTCTTCGCCATTGCCCGCCCGTGGGGCCCGGCGTGGTCACGTCCCTCTCTCCCCGTGGCTCTTCCGATCTGCGTTCCTTCTCCCTATTCTGGTTCCTTCTTCTCTTTCCCCTAGCTGCTTCGTCCACGAACACCGGTCAGATTTGCCGTTACCTTTTTAACCGATATGGGTACATGCCGCCCAGAGTCCGCTCCTTGTATTCCCCCTGCACTAAATGTCGGGCCTATCTTTGCCCACTCCCACTGCCCCACTATGTTACATTTATCCCGCCCACCCGCTTTAATTTCCTTAAATTTGGAATTTTTCCCCCACTTGCCCTCTCTTGGCCCCGTGGCCCTGAATGACCTCTTCTAACTTCTTTTCTGAGCACTTTTCAACGTTTTTTCTGGCTCTTTTGCTCTCTTGATTCTAAGACGTACACCAGGATACACGCTGATGATTTAGCAAAGTTGAAGCATGTCGATAGGCCCAAATGGCATTTATAGTCTCCCCTTTGCGTGATAAACCCTGGTGTTTCAGTGGGAAGGGGAATGTGCATAGACCCTCTGGGCAGATGAGGTTCTGAAGTAGTAAAACTATAGGCGTTGGTAAGCTCCCAGCATGTGGTGATTCGGGGAGGAGTGGGGTGGGGAGTAGGGCATGTGAGTGGACCGGCTCCGACTGGGTTAAAATATAAAGGTGATATTTGGCAAAGGTTCTGGCTGTTTGAGCGTAGGCAAGGATCTCGCCTTTGGTGACCGATATAAACATTTAGGATGAGAAACCAATGGGAGTTCAAAAGCGACCCCACGCTGTTAGAGCATGTTCAGCGCTTGCAATTTAGTAAACAAGGAAAATTATTCTTAGCCCAGTTTCAAATAAAGAACATGGAAAGTACATATTAGAAAAGAGATGTTCACCCAGGCATTTACTCACCCTCAATTGTTTCAAACTGTATGAGTTTCTTTCTCTTGCTGAACACAAAATAAGATATGTTGAAGAATGTTAAAAGGACAGTTTACCAAAAATAAAAATTGTCATGATTTATTTTTTTCCATACCATGGAAGTCAATAGAGACCATCAACTGTTCAACTGGCCTCAAAATGGTATTTCCATTGTATGCATTACTGATTTTAATAATTAGTAGATAATCCACACAGCATTATATTGTAATCATTTGACTGCTGATTGTCCATCAGTTTAGGGCTTGTCTGGCTCTGTGTAAAAAAAATTAACAGTGTAAGGAAGAACTTTTGTGTTTGTGACTGTCAGGCATTGCTGGACACTTTACCTCATTTTTGAGATCAGGTAACATGCTGGTTCAACGCATGCCCTGTTTGCACTGCACTCACCGAGACACGGTGTAACTGTAGAACAGTGGAACCATTGAGAATCTAATAATGAGGAAAGGTTTAGAAACTTGTTTGGACCCTCATATGGATACTGCGCGTGTTGGTAAGCCAGGCGTCGTTGTATGTATGATTTAGGTAATAAAAAGAGTTATTTTGCTTAAATTATAAAAACTGTTTAAGAAACTGACTGAATTTAACCCAGGTGATTAGCTAGATAGATCGATAGATCGATTATTGAGCATACATCCATTTATTTTCTCTCTCTCTCTCTCTCCAATATATATATATTACATTTAGTCATATTTAGCCAGACGCTTTCTCCACGCCGCCGTACACATGAGGACAATAAAAGCAGTCATAACTAACAAAAGAGCAACAATATATATGTGCAAATGACAAGTCTCGGTTAGCCTAATGCAGTATACGTGTAACTGCATTAAGGTAAGGAGATGTCAAAAGGTATCTATATATATATATATTATCTCTTATCTATATATATATATATATTATGACACCCCACACACCACAACCACACAAAGATCAAACAAGTAGATAGAGATAGAAGAAAATAGAAAGCTCGGGTTTTTAAAATAGATAAAGTAGAATTAAAATAGAATTAGGCAGTGTGTGTGGATCGTATTTTTTCAGTGTATATATATATATATATATATGGATATATAGCTAATCGTATCAGGCTAAAAGTAGATATTTTTTGAAAAGAGCATAATTCAATCATAGGGAAGCAATTAAAGAGTAATTAGTGACAAGTAAATACTTTACTTTTGACAAAAAAAAAAATAATAATAGTTCTAATGTTGCATTAATCAATAATCTGAAAATTATATATAATAATAATTAAAATATATTTTTTATTTTATATTTTTTTATACTGAAGATTGTCAGTGTTTTGTGTTAAATTTGGTTGTAGTATGTAAAGTAGGATTTGAAACAAGACCTTTCCTTGAGGAGGAGTTAAATAGTTGCCATTTGAGATGTGAAACTATCATCAGTCACATTCTTATTTTACAGTTACGATCAAAGAGTATGTGGCAGGTGTTGCTAGTGTCTTCACACACTATAGAAAGCCGAATCACCTCCACAGAAGGAATCAGGTGGATGATCATGCATGTTTTATAACTTTACCTCCCTCATCTGTCTGGCAGTCAGCGTCTCCAAGCAACAGAGGCCAGAGGAGCACATCATCAGGTGCGGTTACCAATTGCAGAAAACACAGAATAACTAGTTATGAGTACTATTGAGTGAATGTAGATCTGGACTAAATAACTCTGTTGTGCTTTTGTTGACAAGTTCTTGCTCTTTGCTTTGTTTTGGAGGATTTTGTATAAATGTTGTGGCCTGAACAAAGCCATTTTGGAAGTCCAACACTATCTGACGTCAACGGCAAATCATGAGAAATATGTGCATATTGTTTCAAGTAGTCTCAGAGCTGATTCTTCATATATTCTGCATTTAAATAAGGTCAGGTACAAACTGTCAGACTAACGTAGGTGAACACTATACTAATGGTTCCTCTCAGGTGTCTGCCTTCTACTAATGGTGACAATCACTCAAGTTCAGCTGTCGTTGCTCTGCCCTTCTTCTTGTGTGGTGTGTTCTGAAGATGTCATCATCTGTAATAAACTCTTAAACATAATTGGTAAGTAAATTATTACGACGCTGAAGAATTGTTTTAGGGATAGATTAGGAAAAAAATTTGAATTCTGTAATTTACTCACCTTATGTTGTTTCAAACCTGACTTGTTTATTCTGTGTAATATAAAACTAGATATTTTGAAGAATGTCCAAGTGTTTTGTCCATACAGTAAAAGTCAAAGTTGTCCAGTGTTGTTGTTGGAGCCCATTGTATAGGGAAGAACAGTTGAAATATTCTTCAAAATATCTTATTTTACGTTGAGGGTGAGAAAAATGATGACAGAATTATGTGTTGACTTAAGTATCGCTAACGCTTTTAAAGTACACTGAAAAATGTGTTGGAAATTGCATTTTATTTAACGCTTTAAAGCCGACTCTCTCAATTGGATACACAAATTCTACGGCCTTATCACTTGATTACAAACTTTGCTGAACACCGGTTGTACACAATCTCTACTCCTCTGGCTCTGATTGATCGTGAGATGTAGAGCAGTAAAAAGCCGTTTATTAGTTATTACATTTTAGAAAAAAATACATATAAAATGTACAATTTTCAAAATGATACAGTTTGAGGCGCATTCATTGTGCATCGTTCAATATCCATGTATTGATTGCAGTAAATGTTTGCCCGCACAACATAATAAAAAAACTTTTGATCATGACTAGAAGTTCGATAAGGGGTCATGAACTGCCTGTTATTATGTTGTACTGTTCGTCGGAGAGTCCCTAATGTTATCAAGATTTTTACATAAAAGAAATTAAATTTTTAAGTAATAGGCTATTTTCTGTCCTGTCTCGGTGCAGCAAATGATACTTAATGTATCAATTAATAAGGATCATGATACCGTAGTCGGTCTGGTCTTGCACGAGAAGTCCATGAGCACTCATGACGCCTCAAGGTTGCTCCTTTGGTGAAAAGTTGTTGTGAAAGAAGCGCCCCTTTGAGTAGAGGACTTGAGAGTGGAAAAATTGAGGCCGAAGGTCACGGCTTAGGTGGGCTCTTGAGGACTTTTAGCTCTGCATGATGAAAAAGTCTCTTTAACCTTGATCTTGGGATCTTTTAAAACTGGGAGGTTGCCCCAACCCTCAGAAGTGCGACGAGCAGTTGAGAAATGTGTCTGTTTTACAGTGACTGTAGAGTGAACCCTCTCGATTCCTTTAGTGTAAAAAATCTAGTCTTTGATGGTGTGTCTTTGTATGTACCATGGTTAAACCAGAGCCTGGTTCGCCCTCCCACCATGGTTACTTATGGGGTGTGGTATGTTCACAATTGTAAATATCCAAATACTCAGGTGTTGCTCCACCTGTTGTCATTACACGTTAGTTGGCATGGCATCATGTTTTTAGTTTAAAGCTTTAGTGAGAAGAATCTGTGTCGAGAAGTTGTGCATTGTTTTAAGTGATCAGCAGTAAAAGGAAGGTGAACAAAGACCAAATGTTTCTTACCAGCACACATGAATGTTCACCTAGACATTCGCTTAGGTTGCAATTGAATGGTCTCTCCCATTGCATCAGTGTTTTGACGCTAGGGGAATCTCCGGTTACAGAAGCCTGATTTGTTAACAATTGGGTACTGAACAAAACGAATGGCACTCAAGCCCGCCAGAAGGGGAGGCGCCGACTGCTATATAAGTTGGATCAGAGAGCTATTTCATCAGAATTTTTCTCCTTCATCAACAAGATCATCAAACTTTCCTGACTCTGTGACCAAGAGGCCAAAGAAGAACAGCTGCTGCTCGCGGGCTCTGGAAGCGCCCTCGGATGGAGAAGCGGTACCCGTTTCCAAAGCACCAAGGTCTCCACCCTAGAGTGACATTGGACCCTGAGCCTCAGAAGCCGTCCTGATCAGTTTGCAGAGAGGAAGAGGAGAGGGTTAGTTCTCGCCCAGGCCGGAACTCCCTCAAAGAAAGCTCGCCCTTACTCTACATCCCTCCGCTCAACATAGAGAGATGAAAGCTGTATTCAAGCTGGGCCCATCCTGTTAGTTCAGCGCATGCCCAAGCAAGCTACCGCTGTTATAGCAGACCCATATATTCACAAAATGAGCGTTTCGCCTCTCCTCAATATCACAAATGTCAGTTCCCTGCCCTGTGCAGTGAACTACTTTTCAAAAAGATAGAACCCATTGCCATCCGGCTGCAGGCTTGGAAAGCCATCCTGGATGTGTCAAGTTGGCTTATAAAAAAACATAGAATGAGGTTACTCGCTTCAGTTTGCTCGCAGGACGCCTCGTTTTAGAGGTATTATTCAAACTTCTGTTAGGAAAAGCTCTTGTTCTCTGACAAGAAGTGCAGACATTGCTTGCAAAAGACGCTGTGTAAGTGGTGCCCCCAGCGAACAGCAAGTCAGGATTTTCAGCCGCTACTTCCTCGTTTCCAAGAAAGATGGCGGGCTCAGACCTATTCTCGATCTCAGACATCTGAATTGCTCACTCATGTGATGGCCATTCAAGATGTTAACTTTGAAACAGATCCTCGCGCAAGTATGTGTGTGGATCTGAAAGATGCATACTTTCACATCCAGATATCCCCCCATCACAGACTATTCTTGAGCTTTGCAATCGAGGGAGTGGCCTAGCAATACACAGTTCTGCCATTCGGGGTCTCCCTGGCCCCATGCACATTTACCAAGTGCATAGACGTGGCTTTTCCCCCTCTGAAACAGATGGGAATCCGTATTCTGAAATACCTCGACGATTGGTTGGTTTTAGCCAGATCAGATTAGAACGGGGAACTCAACACTCAGAGGTAGCTGCTGATCACAGACCACCTAAGAAGGCGTTTGGGAGTGGAAAATCAATTTGACAAGGCTCTTTGTCTCCCAGACAGTGAGGTAGTGCTTTCTAGGGCGTTGTGGACTCAATTCAGACGAGAGCATGGATTACGCCAGAACGCTCAGAGAACAATTTCAATCACTGTATTTATATAGCGCTTTTTACAAAACAGATTGTGTCAAAGCAACTTTACAGTATTAAAGGGAAAAGATGGTGTCAATAAGTGCGCAAAAAGACAAAGTAAAACCCAATCTTTACTGAAAAGCGATTTCAGTAAGAGCAGTCAACATTGAGAGTTCAGTGATGTCATCAAATAAGCCAGGTCAGTTTAAATAGTATGTATCTCCACAATGTATCTCGAGGGAAATGGAGATTACATCCCCAGAGGTTCAAAATGATTGTCTGTCTTCGGGAGGCAGAGGTGGAACTCTTCACCTCAGAAGACAACATTCACTGCCCAATTTATTTCTCAAGACAGCGAGATGCCCTGGTCCATGATTGGCCCAACGCTCGCCTGTACGCCTTCCCTCTGATTGCCCTGCTTCCTTAGGTCATCAGATGGGTCAGGGAAGTCGGTTGCTCAGTCCTCCTGGTGGCCCCACTCTGGAGGAACAAAGCATGGTTCCCTGAGTTGATTCAGCTGCTATCGGCAGCCCCGTGGCCAGTAACGCTGAGGAAGGACCTTCTCTCGCAAGCGAAGGGCATGATTTGGCATCCTCGGCCAGAGCTGTGGAACCTTCATGTTTGGCCGTTTTCATGTTTTTTTTATATAAACTATGCATTCCGTTAGTTTTGCGAACTGGTATGCTTTGTTGGGCCACAAAGAATTATAGAGCTGAGTATCATCATCATAACAGTGAAAGCTAACACCATGTCTCCTGATGATATCTCCCAAAGGTAACATGTAAAGCATGAAAAGTAACTGTCCTAGTACTGAGCCTTGGGCACTCCTACTGCTACTGGTGAATAGACGATTCTCGTCATTTACTGCTGATGAATTGATAAGTAAGATTTAACCATGACAATGCAATTCCACTAATGCCAACATCATTTTGTAGTCTACTCAAAAGAATGTTGTGGTCAATAGTGTCAAATGCAGCACTAAGAGACAGTAGTACTGAAAGAGCAATCACCATGACGGGTGAGAAGAGAAGGTAATTGTACTAGAATGGGAGCAGTCTCAGTACTATGATACAGTCTAAACCCTGACAGAAATGCTCAGACTATGATTTCTCCTAAGACGGACCTGGGCGAGGATACTGGCTTTTCTAGTATTTTTGACAGAAAAGGGAGATTTGAGATTGGTCTGTAATTAACTAATTCTCTAGAATCAATTTGTGTTTTTTTTAAATGAGAGGCTTAATAACAGCTAATTTGAAGGTTTTAGGGACATATCCTAAAGACATTGATGAATTAATAATATTCAGAAATAATATTCAGAAGAGGATCTATGACTTCTGGAAGCACCTATTTTAGTAGTTTAGATGGAATAGGGTCTAACATACAAGTTGTTGGTTTAGATGATTTAACAAGTTTATACAAGTCTTCCTCTCCTATAGTAGAGAATGAGTGGAATTGTTCCTCGGGGGATCTATAGTGCATTATCTGATGTGATACTGTGGCTGACGGCTGCATGGTTAGAATTGTATCTCTAATACGTATCGATCTTGGAATAAAGAAATTCATAAAGTTATACTGTGGTGGTGGGAAAGAGTCTGCAGTCTGTGAGGGCTTTATTTTTCGTAATTTAGCCAGTATTGAATAAAGGTCTGGGGTTGGTTTGTTCTTCTAAGAGAGACGAAAAGTACGTAGAGATAGCAGTTTTGAGCTTTTCTATAAGCTAGAAGTCCTTTCCTGGCCAACACGGAGAGCCAACAGCGAAGCTTAGATGGAATAGGGTCTAACATACATGTTGTTGGTTTAGATGATTTAACAAGTTTATACAATTCTTCCTCTCCTATAGTAGAGAATGAGTGGAATTGTTCCTCAGGGGATCTATAGCACACTATCTGATGTGATACTGTAGCTGACGGCCGCATGGTTACAATTTTATCTCTAATAGTATCAATCTTGGAAGTAAAGTAGTTCATAAAGTCATTACTGCTGTGCTGTTGGGAAATGTCAACACCTGTTGATGCTTTATTTTTCGTCAATTTAGCCACTGTATTGAATAAATACCTGGGGTTATGTTTGTTTTCTTCTAAAAGACGAAAAGTAATCAGATCTAGCAGTTTTTAATGCTTTTCTGTAGGATAGGGTACTTTCCCACCAAGCAATACGAAATACCTCTAGTTTTGTTTTCCTCCAGCTGCGCTCCATTTTCCGGGCTGCTCTCTTTAGGGTGCGAGTGTGCTCATTATACCACGGTGTCAAACTGTTTTCCTTAATCTTCCTTAAAGGGGACCTATTATGCCCCTTTTTACAAGATGTAAAATAAGCCTCTGATGTCCCCAGAATGTGTATGTGAAGTTTTTACTCAAAATACCTTACAGATATTTTTTTATAGCTTGTTAAAATTGCCACTTATAGGGTATGAGCCAAAACGCTCCATTTTCGTGTCTTTCCCTTTAAATGCAAATGAGCTGGTGCTCCGGGGAAGAGGGCAGAGTTTCAATAGCTCAAGCTCCGGCAATACCGGTGCTAGCCTTTACAAATAAACACTCCACTATTAGTACTAGCCTGTTATCTTTACAGAAAACGGACTCAGTTTAAAAGTCAGTCATCTAATTGTACTGTGTATAAAAAATGCACTTTGTGAACTACACAGTCGGGAGCACGGCGCGATAAAAAATAACTCATGATGCCATCGCATGCTAACACAAACTTTATAAGTCCCGAATATGATTATGAGCTAGACAAATTCAAGCGGTCGATTTCACATTGCTTTCATATGCAATTTTAACTACTACATTCCTATTTACGATCATTCTGGTAGCACGTGAAGGCAGCATCAGTGAAAACAGACAGACAATGGTAGCTTGAGCAACATTAGCCTTACAGAGTGCCAAGAAGCTCTTACAGAAAGGCAATTTTTTAAACTAACACGTAATACTTCTTCTGGAGGTGTAGCTGGATCACGAACAGTTGGCACTGCTCCATCCTTAAGGAGCAACTTTTGTGCAAAACCTGTTTTATAATGACCCTCATTCACATATTTCGGATTTCGGTAGAGTTGAGGGAGCATTTTCTTCGAAAACAAAATTAATCCACCTCGCCTTCAGCGGCTCAGATTTCGGGAGTAAATGGAGAGAGCTATGTGGATACATACATCCAGCAACAGTACACCTAAAATGCTTGGGAGACATTCTCGTCAGTGCAGCAATGGCGGACTGTGTACAACTCGCTGTGAACTAACTCAGGGCGGTTCTATGTTAAAACGGCAGTGTCTGTCAACTTTCGTGGGTGGGGCCTGTGGCTAATGTGACGTCACATTAGCACCAATTCTGAAAACAGGTAGTGGGGAGACACTGCTTATGAGTATGGGGATAAAAAAAAACGGGGGGGATTTTTATCATTATAGGGTGGTTGTGTACACACACTGCCAACACACATTTATGTCCAAACAACATGTGAAAGTGAATTTTGCATAATAGGTCCCCTTTATGCGTAAAGGAGCAACCGTATCTAAAATGTTAGAAAAGAGAGAGTCCATAGTTTCTGTTACATCATCAAGTTGTTCTGAGGTATTGGATACGCAAAGGAATTGAGATAAATCAGGAAGATTACTAACAAAGCAGTCTTTTGTGGTAGAAGTGATGGTTCTAACATACTTGTAACAAGGAGTAGAATTTACAGTTTTAACTATATGAAGTTTGCACAAGACTAGATAATGACCTGAGATATCATTGCTTGGCTGCATAATTTCAACACCATCAACATCAATTCCATGTGGGATTTTTGCCGTATTAAATAGAGCTAATTTCCGATAATGAGTAGGTCCTGACACGTGTTGTCTAACCCCAATAGAGTAAATTTCCCTGCATTTATCACATGTGAATCCCTCGTCGCCGACAGAGAGAGCTAAACTACACATGTGGCAAGCGGTGCAAACAACAATAGCAGGAGAAGAAGCCATTACTCACCATGATTGATGAATGATTCTGACTTACCACTGTTGTTTGATGAACTCGTGAAAAAACAGAACAAGAGAGAAAATAAATGGAGCGAGAGAAAAAAAGGAAAACAGCAATAGACACAAATGGAAACGCAAATGACAAGCTAACCGGCTACCGAACGGCTGAATGCTGGACGCACGCTGCATAATTCTGTATTTGATCAATGGTGCCTGGGCAAAGAGTGAACTCTATTACCTGCACTAAAAACACGCCTTTTTCTAAGTACCAGCTAATGGGTGTCAATGCCATAATTTTTTTTTACACGACTGAATTGGTGAAATAAAATGTGAAATTAAAAAAAATATTGAATGACTAATTATAACGACTTTCATTTTACAGAGAGCAAAGAACATTTACATTATCAATGAACATTTTCATTCAGTTTAGCCAGAGGCACTCTCAAAAACCCTAAACCACTGAAGCTGTTTAGCACTGTGAATGAATATCTTACTGACACTTCATATGCCATCTGCACTTTGTTGTTTTGATGAGACAAAACACTAGTTTCAGCGATGAATCATCTGAAGCGGCTATGATGCCACGCATCATAAGGCTACAGCACAGAAAGTGGGGTGTGTTATAATGTGCAGCACTGTAAAAACGAGTGTTTCTGGCTCAGTGCCAGCCAGCGAACGCAGATTTGAATTTAGCAGCTGAGTGATTGCCGCACTGAACATCTAATCACAACGTGTGATCGTATCAAATATAAAAAATATATTCTGCTATTTTTGTATTTGGAAACTGCTTTCCAAAATGGCCGGCTCAGAAATCTGAGGGGGCATGGCGCCTCTGTCTAAAGCTTTTGCTAAACCGTTTGTTTAGTTAAATGTACGATACTTGCATTGCCTTGGCCGTTGAACGAGCGCCCGAATGCAGTCTGTTTTGTGTATTTCTTTAATTTGGGTGACACTCCTGTTTTTGTTTTGATGTTAAGAAGGGATGATACCGTAACATTTAGGTGGGACAGCCGTTACTGGGTGTGGTGCGGATCAAAAGACGATACTGAAATGTTCCTCAGTAAGACTTTACTGAACGTATTGAGAAAAGATACAAGTGGTTTGGTCTAACAAAGTCTAACCATAGAAAAGAAAACAAAACAAAAACAGGAGTGTCACCCAAATTAAAAAAATAAACAAAACAGAACACTCCTTATAAGTAACCTCTAAACTAACTACCAAAACAAAGTATGAAAATAAAACCGGAATCTTCAGCATATGCAATGCCCAAACTAAACTCTCATAAACTACAAACAAAAATACAAGGGTGGCATAACACTCACAAGCCTAATCCAACAGAATATAAACTAACCTACTAAAAACACAAAACAAGCCATATGACAACGACCGACTAAATATTCTGATCATCACAGAAGGGAAAATGTGATGAAGTAGCTGGACACACCAACATGCATTCTTAACGTTAACTAGACACGTAATCAGGCTGGAACTCTAGAACTGACGTCTGCGATACCTTTTACAAAGAATACAAGTCAATAGCTAAGAATCAAATATCTAAATAGATTAAAACACACAGCAAGATACATGTAGCATCAGGAGACCGCGTTAGAGCACGAGGTACGCTGGCATGGCGCACACACACACAATCAGCTCGAGTCCTCAAATACAGCTGGCACGTCACCCGATTGGCAGAACATAATGACGTCATAATGATGATTGGCAGTCAAGTCAGCCAGTAAACACCGACCTAGAAGCGGAGCAACAATAACAAAATGACAGGAGAGCGGAAAGAAACACAATATACACAGAACACACGTGGAACGTAGCAATATTAAGCCTGGGTTAAGAGGGTGTATAATGTTCTCTATATTAACTCTCAATAAATACGCAGCACAC
>JADLZN010002060.1:0-229817 GCA_018155175.1 Sinocyclocheilus anophthalmus | reverse complement strand
GCGGTAGCTAACGGAGGTCTTTTGATGAGTTCGTAAAGAGTCAGCTGGAAGCTTTCACTTCTGGTTCTTCTGAAGAAGAAGTACACAGCGACTAACGTTACTTGAAAGTAAAAAACTGCCGGAAAATAAAACTCAAAAAGGAAGGTCTTGAGAGTCTTGGAAGGTGTTGTCTCAAACGAAGAAGAAATTTTCTGAGCAAAGTTTATTTTGGGCTAATCGTTTTTGAGAGTTCCTATTCTGTGTGTTCTGACCAATGAGAGGCATGGATTTTGAGCGGGAGAATCTTTCTTTGTCTTTTGTTTTATGGCTCATTTGCATGTTTTATGGCTGGTCTGGAATTTCTGTAGTTTTAACCAAAAATATAGTACAAATCGTATGATGTGTTTCACAATCACATACTGTAAGTCATTGTCCGAGAAATGAAGAACGGGTGACATTGATACCAAGAAACACTAATCTGGAATAGATTAAACCAAAGATACACACATACACCTGAATATCAGTGTTTATGGCTTTAACTAATACAAATAACGAGTTGTAACTCATCTAATCTAACAAGGGAATGTACACACCACAGGCATATACCAGATACAATTATAACTGATTAATATAGTCTAAAATAAAGAAATGTCTTTATGTGTGTGTGTGAGTTAGTTTGGGTGTGTGTGTGTGTGTTCGTTTGGCCATTCACAGCTCTAAGTGGAATGTTTTTGAACTCAGATTCCAGGATTCTCGTGGGGGCTGGTTCTAATCTTCTTTGACGGTGAAGAACCATTTGGCAATTTACAACCACTATACAAGTAACATCTCTGACCAGACCTGTAGGTTATATCCCCCCCCCCCCCCCCAACAATGTCAAAAGGCTAAAAGGGTCTTTTAAGCCATAAACAGTCCAACACTCCAGCATGATCCTACGCAGACGCTACACTATGGTATCCGTAAACGGCAATTGAGTGTCGCACAACTGTGACTGAAATTCAATGACGTCAGTGCCTGTATGTGATTGTGTGTGTTTATCAAGGCACACGTGATCCAGTTGACTGTTACACAGATTCTCCCAGTAAGACAATTGCTGTGTCCCCATTTGCATACTATCCTTCCTAAATAGTATTGAATGAATTATTATGCCCCAAATCAATATGTTAAATTAGTATGCCAAGATTCCTGGATTGTCTAAAACACTTCGAAGTTCAGATAATCACATATAGATACGTACACTTCATGGTCACACCTAACGGCTAATAGTCTCACCCTAACACCTCCTCGACAGCAACCTCTGGTTTCAGAATGTGGGCATTCACCGAGCTGCCTTGCCTCTCAGTTGTTGAAGCCCTAAGTCTGGCAAGAGCGGATTCCAAATCTTCAAAACTTATCTTGCTGGATCTGTCCATTGCTTTTGACACAGTTAACCACCAGATCCTCCTGTCCACCCTAGCAAAGGGCATCTTTGGGAGTCTTACCTCTCAGATAGGTCTTTCAAGTTATCTTGGAGAGGTGAGGTGTCCAAGTCGCAACATCTAACTACTGGGGTGCCTCAGGGCTCAGTTCTTGGACTACTTCTCTTCTCTGTCTACATGGCATCATAAGGTTCTGTCATTCAGAAACATGGCTTTTCATATCACTGCTATGCTGCTGACACTCAACTCTACCTCTCAATCCATCCTGATGATAGTTGCTCGCATCTCAGCTTGTCTAACAGATATTTTTTGCTGGATGAAGGACCATCACCTTCCACTCAACCTTGCCAAGACAGAACGGCTTGTGGTTCCATCCAACCCCTCGTTTTAAATCACAATTTCACCATCCAGTTAGGCACATCAACCATAACTCCTTCAAAAACAGCCAGAAACCTTGGAGTTGTGATTGATGATCAGCTGACTTTCTCAGACCACATTGCTAAAACGGCCCGGTCCTGCCGATCTGTTTATTCAATATCAAGAAGATCAGGCCCTTTCCTTCGTAACATACTTCACAACTCCTTGTTCAAGCTCTTGTTCTGTCCAGGCTGGACTATTACAATGCTCTCTTAGCAGGTCTTCCAGACAGTTCAATCAAACCTCTACAATTAATCCAAAACGCCGCTGCAAGATACATTTTTAATGAGCCGAAAATAATACACGTCACACCTCTGTTTATCAATTTGCACTGGCTACCAATAGCTGCTTGCATAAAATTCAAGGCATTAATGTTTGCCTACAAAACCACCACTGGTTCTGCACCACTTTATCTAAATTCATTACTTCATTCTTATATGCCCTCTACAAAAGCGTCTGCTAAATGTAAATGTAAATGTAATATTCTCCACAATACATTGTGAGTTGGATGAGGATTCGATTAGAACTACAAACACGCATTAAAAAGCGTTTAAAAACTACAAACATGGCGGCTATGCGAGACTGACAAACAGTTAGAGAAAGGGGTATGAGTGATAAATAATCAATGTCTAACCTGATGAAAAAATATTTATTTAATGTTATCAGAGTTATTTCTCATCTGCAGCAAAGACAAAGTTATGATGAATTAGGATGTCCCAAAGCTTACCTACTAATCTGCTACATACTCAAAAGTATATACTTTTTCTTCACAAAAAGAGTACATACTTTTAGGCTTCCAAAACTCAAAATACCATTTATCCTCCAGAGAGAAACTCTTTTTTTTTTTTTTTTTTCCATTAAAGTTTTACTGTTCAAGAATGACATAAAATACGGCAAAAATAGTAATATACAGTGAAAGTTCACTACAATCTAAAATTATTGTTTTCTATTTGAGTATATTTTAAAATGCAAGTTATTCCAGCAATGTCAGCTAAATATTTTCTTCATGTGTTGCGTGACCTACATTGCATAATAAAAGGCATTAAGTTCACATTCTTGTACCTTTGTCTTTTTCTCAGATTTTCAAAAACTTTTTTGCTTTTAAACAAAGTTTGTAATAAGACTCGTCTAAGAGCTGGGTGGTTCCGTTTATGGCTTACAGCTCCTTACTGAGTTTTTTTTTTAATCCCTACAGAGAAAATTAATGGGAAAATACTTCCAGAACCCAGACTGCTGAAAAAAGTGAGTCGTGACTGTTGTGCTCTATTACTACTCAGCATATTTTGTTTCAATATTCCTAATAAAACAGTAGCATCTTCTTTTGACACTGAGGGGGTAAAAATAAATTTGGACAAACTGATGTCCATTATTGATCAGGACAGTTAATTCATCTGAGTGTGACTGTTTCAGATTTTCTGCTTTAGATACAGACCTGTAAAAGGCTAAAGCCCAATCAAGGTTATAAGAGATCAAAGAGCTTTACCCAGTAAAGACCAGACAGAGCAGTGTACAGATCAGAATGAGGACCTGGTTGAACATGGCAGAGTGTGTGCGCTGAATGGCACGATGGAGATCATTCTAGAAAGGAACAGAGATAGATGAGAGATATCTCATCCCTCAGAGAATAAGCCAAGACATGTACAAGTACAAGAATAAAACACATATAATTCAGGCAACGTGAGATTACTGTAAACCCTGTTCTGAAAAAGAGACTGCCCATTTAAGTGACTGCTTAAGGATAACTTAATAACCTTCATTATTCTTCATTCACTGGTCTAGTGCTCCTCAAATAACTAATTCTTCTATTCCACTGAATGCAATAGGGAAAAATATACTAAGAAAAATGTGAATACTCTTTAATAACTGTACTGCTCAATTATATACGAGATACACATGTACAGTAACGGTCAGAATTGTTGGTACCCTTGGTAAATATAATCAAAAAGGCTGTGAAAATAAATCTGCATTGTTTATCCATTTGGTCTTTCATTATTTTATTTTTTTTAAATCTAAAAAAAAAAAGATTTAATTGAAGTACCAAAAAAAAGATTGGGGGGAAATTTCCATTCCCACCATCAGGCCAATATTTAAGAAGTTCTAATCAACTAAAGATGTTACAAATCTTCCTGGAAGAGGACATGTGTCTATATCGTCCTAATGCACGGTGAGGAGGAGAGTTTGAGTGGCTAAAGGCTCTCCAAGGATGTATACAATGAAATATACTGTATCTTTAATGTTGTTCGTGTATTTTCTGCCGGAGGTCCTGGACATCTTGTTCAGATATATGGCATCATGGATTCTATCAAATAACAACAGATAAAAAAAACTGACTGTCCATGCTATAGATCTTATACTGGGCCAAGGTTGGATCTTACAACAGGACAATGATCCAAAAACAAACATCAAAACAAAAATGAGTTACAAAATGAATATTGAATAAAAGTGTACAATTAATTGTGACCAACGTGTATTAGAGAAAAACATTTATTTCATGAGATTTCCCCCTATTTTAAATTCTTATTATTCAATGAAAAGTTAGATTTTTGTACATTTTTAAAATAAAAGATCAAAATTATTAATGCAGATTTATTTTCACTGCCTTTTTTGATCATATTTACCAAGGTTACCAACAATTCTGACCACGACTTTATGTTAACTACAATGTTGTGCACAAGAGATCAGGCCTTTAATGACTCCCTTTTTACTTTCATAATATTCATCTCACAAGGTAAATATATTTTAGGAAAGTTTTGGGGTAAAAGAGAAATATTTATGCCATGTCACATTTTGGTGATTGTTAGCATTTCTCTTTTACCAATATCTTTGCTTAAAGCATTTGTAAAAGGACATTCCCCCTGCCAGGTTCTCTCTGGCCATTTGACCCAACCATCTGGCAGGGAAGGGAACGCTGGCATCCTCTCAAATTTCTGCTCATTGATGATGCATTTTCATTTGTCAAGTGCATAAGGAAGCAAAGCTTCCCAACACAGCAATATTATCAACACCAATGTTATTCTGCTAGACATCCAACCTGATTTCCTGTAGGCATGTGAAATGCACTCCACAGCTGAAAAAACTACTTACAATCATGTTCTCCAGCGCTGATTTGGCAAGCCAACAGTTAAGAAACACAGGAACAAATATGTTCCTCAGCGGAGGCCAAAAGATCTAGAAATAAAGCACTCAAAGAATGAAGGATGATTGTATCTAAAAATTCAGACGATAAAATATTAGACAGTTCAAAAACAAATATCAGATCAACTGTTTGTAAATTGCCAACCAGTTTAAACAAAAACCAAGGCAAAAAAGGCATTTTACTCTGCATTTGACATAAAACAGTATAACTTTTTTTTTTTTTACAGAAACATATATCTTTCATCAGCAAAAAAGGAGAGGATTCATATCTCCTTAGCAATCTACTGTAAGAAAAAAACTCAAAACATTTATAACAGAAAAGCATAATTGTGTTGTATACCACTCCATCGCTTTTACATCTGTAATGCCATTAGAACAAAGGAATTAAACATCCTGTAATTTTCTCCCACTGACTGCAGGTCAAAAAATGGTTATTTGTTACTTGGCTAATTGCTACATTGCATTAATAATCATTCCCTCTCACAACTGGCTTTCAGTTGTCAATGGCTACTCATATAATTACAATCAATCACAACAATACTATCCCAACAGTACTCAGCAATTACTATCAACAATGACTGTATGATGGCAGCAACTGGATACATGCTTCTGTGTCCACCAGATATCTTCATCACTTACTGTAATTATGAACGGCACTGTATTGATCATCTCAATGATAAAGGAGATTTGGAAAATCTGCTCCCAAATGTTCCCCTAGAAATGAAATAATTGTTACACTGCAGAAGCATACAAAAAGCACATTTAATGCACTTTAAAAAAAAATCACAACACAAGAAACATCCTAATTCACATAATGTAATAATCAAAAATAATCTGTCCTAAATATGTGACATAGTAATTACTGCATCCAAATTACAGTGTGAAAATAGCATGTCAAATGTATGGATGCCCGTTTCCACAACAGAATAGCAAAATAAAAAAGGCCATTGCGATTTTTTATCTCACAGATGTAAACTCAGAATTCTGAGAAAATGTCAGAAAATGTCAGAATTCTGAAAAAAATTCCTTCAGTCCAAAAGGTGTGAAATAAAAAGCACCCTTCCACAAAAAAAACTGTCTCACACGGCTCCGGGGGGTGAACAAAGGCCTCCTGTAGCGAATCGATGCGTTTTTGTAAGAAAAATATCCATATTCAAAACGTAATAATCACTTGAATCTAGCTTGCGCTCACTGCTGTAACAGAAGCAGTTCTGGGGGAATGACGTATGAGGTCAGCTTTGCGCATGCGCCGCTCAGAAGTGATGCACGCGGAGAGATCGAAACAAAACAATGGTCACTAATTAGAAGTACAAAACGAGGATTTGTAAAGAAGACTGTCGGAGGATTTCGATATAAGCCAAGAGGAAATTGGTTTTCCTTTGCTAAAGTAAGGAAACTTTGCTTCCTTTGCTCCTGTAAACATATGTTGGTTTTCATGAGACTCACCGGCGCATGCGCAACGCTGACCTCATACGTCATGCTCCCGGAACTGCTTCTGTGTCCAACTGCTGGCGCAAGCTAGATTAAAGTGATTATTACGTTTTGAATATGGATATTTTTCTTACAAAAACGCATCGATTCACTACAGGAGGCCTTTGTTCACCCCCTGGAGCCATGTGAGACACCTTTTTTTATGGAAAGGTGCTTTTTATTTCACGTCTTTTGAACTGAAGCAATGCAACACCTGCTGACTGCAATGATTGAGCTTGAAAGATCAAAGACAATTTTATATATAACTCCGACTGGATTCATCTGAAAGAAGAAAGTCATATACACCTAGGATGCATCGGGGGTGAGTAAAACGCAGCCTAATTTTCATTTTTGGGTGAACTAACCCTTTAAGTGTGCAAATTCACACACAGCCTTTAATTACAACAAAGATTAAGCTCATTCAGTTTTTGTTTCTTGTTAAATCGAGAAAGAAACAGAAAACAAGTTGGAGAATTTATTTTTCGTCAAAAGTGAGGAACATTTCCCATTATAGGGGATCTAAAGACACAAAGTGGCCCTTAAGCAGCCCAAGAGAAGCTGAAATAGATTTAATTTAGATCAGTGCTTAGAGAGCTCACAAGGGCAGAATAATGATGACAATAATCTTACCTTGTAGCTGAGATATGCCAGAAGCATAGCTTGCAAGAAGCTAATTAAGGCCACTGTCACCTGTGGTGCAGGAAACAATATCATAATTTTGATTAGCGGAGTATCAATAACAGTATACTGAGATTTCAGGAAATAACTGAAATCTGAGTACTGAGTGAGAGTGAGAAACATAATTAGTAGTCATAAAGACATGTGAACAGTGATGTACACTCTTTAAAAAAAACAAAAGGGGAAAAAAAAGTTACGCAATACAAAATCCTCCTGGGGTCTGTCCTGTACACCTCTTTAACTGTCTGGTTTAGCTCAGGCAGCAAACAGGACAAAAGAAAATTGCAACGGACAGTCAGGACCACTGAGAGGATAATTGGTGCACTGTTTTTCATGGTTTATATCACTGTGTTCGTCTATGTAGAGGGGGGTATTTTTCATTGACTCTTTCTGCAGATTACATCATTAAGGCAGTTGATGGTGAGAAAAGACCATCTTTATGAGAGAAACACTCAACTGATTTGTTTAAAGCACACTGATTTATTAAGGAACTAAACAAGTGACTGATTTTATGATTTAAAGCACACTGATTTATTAAGGAACCAAACTGATTTTATGATTTTATAGTCCCTGAATCATTCACGCAACCGGTTTGTTCAAAATGAATCTTTATGAGTGAGTCATTGATTCATTCATTTGTTTAAAGCACACTGATTTTTTTAAGGAACCAAACAAGTGACTGATTTGATAGTCTTTGAATTATTCACTCGACCAATTTGTTCAACAATGATGAGACAAGTGACTGTCTTTATGAGTGAGTCATTGATTAATTCAGTTAACCGATTTGTTCAAACCACACTGATTGATTCAGGAACAAGTTACTGTTTTTATGAACGTATCATTGAATCATTCACTCAAACAGTGCAATCGAAAAACTGATTTAATCAGGAATGAAACACCTCTACAGTTGTTTTGGCTCAGTGGCTTAGAAGGAATTTGTTTGGCAGACCAAAAACAGACAAAGTATCTGTCAATATTATGTCTATAACTTCTTGTTTATTGAAGTGTTGTATAAAAGCAATATTGTACTTGCAACTGTCTGGTCTGAATTCCAGAAGGGTATCCATATTCTTTCATATATGTCAAAATATTGACAATGAGCCAATCTGCACACACCTCTCTATAAGCTTTATTTTCATTTACTCTGCCTAGTTGTTTATTCTTTTAATGGATCTTGTATACTTAAACTATGTTAGTGCTCAGTGCCAGAAAAAAATCCAATAAAGCCAATAAAACTTTTTTAGATTAGGATTCTAAAGCACTAAAATAGATTCTAAAAGGTTTGTTGTACAATTTAAAAAGGTTCTTTCCAGGAATCACACAAAAAAATCTCGACCTACCTGTATCGCCCATACAGGAACTCTCCTATTCACCCAAAATATTAACTCCCTTCAAAAAACACAGCACAAGAAACAAACAGATAGGACAATTAGAGAAAACTTTCAAGAACAAACACTTTAATTAGTTAATAAGTTTGATTTGTCATAATATCTAAGTGCAGACAGGTCTCACCAGTTTATTTGTATGGGATCTGTGGTCAGGTTTGTTGTGTAGTTGCCACAGGCTTTGTTGCAAAGGGCATCTGTGATGTTTGTGCAATGTTTCCTATAATCACGATAACAGGCAGTTAGTACATAACAGACATAAAAGTGAAAGGCATCAGGGTTGAAACACTGAGGGATCATGCCTGCTGGCTCTGACATAAACGACAGCGTGAGATGGCCTCTCTCGTTTGATTGCTGCTAGTAGGGCACCCTCTCCTCTCCCAGCATGCTTGCACACAAGTGCACACTGCTCTCTCTTTCTGTCACTTACTAACACACACACACTGTCCCTCACTGTCCCTGAATGTTTTTTGTGGCTGGTATTAATGGACACTTCAGACTGAGGAGTCTGGGCTGATCCCAAGAGTCGCTTTCAAGCAATTAAACAGTGCTTTTGAGACATACTATAATGTATTTGTTTCGGCTGCTGTTGTCACGTCACAGAAGAGTTGAAATAAAGTCATTATACAGCAGTTAGTTCAGGTCCTCTAAGATGACTGGACAAGCACCGTTTCAAAACCACTGATATTTTGCGTGACATGTTTTCTATATAATAAAATAGAAAACAGTTAGTTAAAATTGTAAGAAAGTTTCATAATATTACTGTTTTTTTTACTGCAAGAAATGTAATATAAGGGACTTCAATTGAAAACATAAAAAAACCTACTAACCCCAAACTTTTGAATGGTAATGTATATAGGAGGATGAAAAAATTATGACAGTTTTCATATCATATCTATCCCTTTAAATATCATGCTTACTCACCGTGCACATGTGACCTGGTTAGTTGGATCATCTAGTGAGACTCTGATTATATAGAGGAGGCATGTTAACAACTTCAAGGAGAGGTTGAAGAGGCGTATTCTGAGACCTGCAATACCGTAAATTATGAAGTGGAGCTACATACCATAGAAAAAACATCTGGAAAATGTCATATAAATAATTCAGCGGTCTGGCAATCCTGCACATTTACAGTACCATCATAAATCCACACAAACAGTTAAAACAGTCACCTGCTGTTATGATGATAATAGGCCACGTAAAAGACAAAAATATGGAGGCATTGTACATGTGCACATATACTAATATTGAGATCCATAAAATCTTGATTATTGTTTATGCTTATTGAAATTGATTTTGCTTTGTTGGTTTCTGAGTAGTTGTAAATGGCTCAAAGGGTCAAAAGATTTTACTTACTTGACCTTTGGTTTTTGATGAAGAAGAGCTTCAACCTCTCCTTGAATGTGTTTTCATTTACATAAAACTCCACCTGCACCCTGTGGAAAGGAAATAAAATGATGCTTAAAATATATATTTTTTAAAACTCATTTTACGTGCAGTGGTCATAAATGTATGATACAATTACCCCTAAAATATTTGGACACTTAATCACACTTTATGATGATAATGCAATGATAATCACACATTTTAAAATGTCCAATTTTTTAAATATTCATTCAAAATATATTGTGCAACATTCACAAAGCAATTCCATAATGCACCATTGAATGCTCATTGTAAAGCATGTCCACACCTCAAATTGTTGGTGAAAAATTATTAACAGCAGCATACAAAACTTCAAGCAGCTAAAACTGTCCAGAGTGTAAACAACTTCTTTTAATCTCAAAATCCATGTTTAATATGTACAAGAGCATTTCAAATCTTTTAGGACATCTGACTAGGAGCATTAGCAACGGTGGTGCTTCAGATGAACTCTCAGTAGACATCAGCCTCTACCATCCGTGTATGAATGTTTCACTAAAGTTACACTATTTCGAATCAATCTACTGTATAAGCTTGAATTTCTATATAATGTCATCATATTGCGGCAACATCCATCATGATCCAAAATCCAGTATCTTTGAATCTAGCCCAAACACACACTGTAGCTTCACGAAATCTGCAGTATCACCACCCACACAATGCTGCAAAATAATGAGCAATCACGTTAATGCTCATCATGCATATCACTAATGAGATGCATCTGGGTGAATCTCAGGAAGAACAAAAATCTAAAGAAATTAATTTTTTCATACAGACAATAATTTCACAAAAAATTATTCGTTGTAATGCTGCAATATAAACATTATGTCCAGATACATTTATTTATTTTTTATTAAACTATTTTTTTTATTACAGTAGGCTGCAGAGAATAGGAGTGTGTACTTAGTGCTATACGTGATTTGAGCCATTTTGTTAATTTACGTTATTTGGTTTCTGGCCGTCACCCAACCACACTCAATCCGAAACGTGTCTTTAATACATCAGAAACCCCAATGCCAGGAATCCCAAACACAAAACACCACAGCATCTAATCTATTGGAGCATGTCAGCCTATTTCTATACTACACTACTGGTCAAAATCATTTTTAATAATGAACCCATTTAAGCCCACTGGCAACTATAGTTGCCGCAGTTTATAGTTGTAATTTTCCTTTTGTAAGTATTTTTCTAGATGTTATCCATGTTTTATTTCTCAATGACATGCAAGCAAACAACCAAATAAAGGATTTCAAGAAAAAAGGTATTTAATGTCCTCTTGTCACATGATCTGTCCAAGTTCCCTACCCCTACGGCCAGGAAGCATTGCGAAGGCCACCCTCCCAAAGAATTTATTTTCATGTACAATAAGAATTTTTTTGTGTGTATATATATATATACTGTATATATATACATAATCATGAAGGTCTCTAGAATCATCCAAACAAAACAAATCTTCCAGGAGATCTATAGTTTTTTGTATACTTAATCACAAGTCCAAGCGGCAACTATAGTTGCCGGTGGGCAAATTACTTGTAAGTACATATCATGGGGAAATGGTATCTCTTTGTTTAATTGGTAATAACTCAGTTATTGGTCTTGTTGTCTGCTTTTTTGCTTTCATATATCCCACTAAACATACTTAAACCCTTTACTGACATCTATACTGTACAGTAGACCTTAATTTGATAGGAATAAATCTGTCAAAAGGAGGAGATGAGAGAGAAATCTTTCCACAGCTCTACTGCCCCACTTCTGTGTCTGCTTTTGACATGGGGGGTGGGAATTCCCAGCTTTCAAGTGACAGCAGCAGTTTACAAACTTCAGTCAGTCACACAAAAGGAAGAATGGAAAGATAAGGAGCTAATGCATGGGATTAATTGCTGTAGATTATTTTTTTCTCCCTTTTATGACATGTAAGGGGCAAAATATTGAGGCCGCTTTATCCAGTTTGGATGTGTTTCATTCTAATTGGCCAAGTACCCTAATTCATTTTATGACTAGTAGCTTATCATTGTACCATTGTAATGTTAATATTCAGACAAGTAATGAGTTTAAATTTACATTATTATATGAAATCACCTACAGTCAGCCATTGAATACTATAGGCCTAAACGTGTAATTTTCTTTCAGGTATACCTTTTATAATTATATAGATGTAATATTTTCTTCATTCAATTCATTTTTTTATTTAATTTCATTTAACTAACACCCCTCAATAATGAATGCGCCGTTCATAATAAGTATAAATAACCCAGCAATCCTAGGTGTAGCTACACTGATAATTATTTTAAATAATCATTATTTAAAAAATATGCATTAATGGTCATGAATTATCAAGGACTTTTTGTCAGTTAATAATCATTTGACCAAATCATAGGTATACCTACTATCTCTACATATTTACAAAAGTATAGTATGAAATATGATGTATGTACATTTAAAACTACTTGTCCCTTTCACTGCCAGTACTCAGGCTACTTATACTAAAACTCTTACATAAGGGAATTTAACCCAAAATGGAAATTTGGTCTCATTGTCATCTCAAGTTGCAAACCTATGATATTCTTTCTTCTGTTGAGCACAAAAGAAGATATTTTGCAGAATGTTGGTAACCAAACAGTTAAATGTGTAATTTTCTTTCAGGTATTCCTTTTTTATTATATAGATGTAATATTTTCTTAATTCTATTTATTTTTATTTATTTATTTTCATGTAACTTTTTGATACACAATACCCTTTTGAGGCAACTTAATGGCTGCACTTTGTTCTGCACTATGTTCCACGACTTTAAGGCAAATGGATTTGCTCTGTTATCATATTCAAGAGATTATAAGCTAGATGCAGCTTTTTTGGGTTTGCATCGGATGTTCTTCAACTTTTATACATAATAAATTAGTTTATGAATATAGATTGATCTGTTGAAAGCAGTTATTTTGAGTTAGATGCCAAAAGCTCTCCTCCTATTCAAATTGACATTGAAGTGGTGCATACAACATATCTGCCCACTGGCAACTATAGTTGCCGCACATTCAAATACGATTTTCAAGAAGAAAAAAAAAACCTAGGGAAAATAAATGCAGAAAATGTTCACATAGGACACAATTAACATGACTATATGCATGTAACCATTCAGAAAAATTTAGGCACAAATGGGTTAAGAATTTTTAATGTTTGCTCACCAAAGCTGTGTTTATTTGATCACATTAACAGTAATATTGTAAAATATTATACCTGTAAAATATCCTGTGATGGCAAGAAGCTGAAGTTTCAGCAGACATTACTCAATTCACCAGAGGTGAAAAAAAATCTCTATAAAAAAAAAATCATAATTATTCCAAACTTTTGACCAGTAGTGTATGCAAAAACCACTACAACAAAAACTTAGTATGTATACCGAACCACAAGATCTGGAAAAAAAAAATTTGTCCCTTAAAACATGACATGCACAGAATATACTTTATATCTGAGAGGTCATTTGTACATTTGACAGTATGTGATTTCGGACACAGCTAATGATTCGAAGCAGAGAGCAAATATACAGCACTCACGACCGCCACAGAGATGTGCAATTTCCCAGGACACCTATACTGGTATTTCAGTCATATCTGTCAGGCATACAGCATTGTCTTAAGTACAAACACACACACACACCTTTAATAATTTACAGCATTTTTAATAATCACCAAAATAATTAAAAATGCTATGTATATTTTAATGTAAAATGTTTTTTTCTTTCTTTTTGATTTGGGGACAAAATATCTGTAATACCTTTGGCAAAACTTTTAGTATTTTCCATATAACCACCATTGTTTCTAATTACTCCACTAATGCACATTTCTTGGTGATCAAGCAGTATATCAATATTTAAAGTGCCCCTGTTATGCCATTTTTAAGGTTGCTAATAATGTTTTATGAGTCTCCTAAAACAGGTTTACATGCAAGCAAAGTACAAAAAACACGTTAGTTTTCTCAAAAAATAGATTTAATTTGACCATTTCTAAATGATTAGTATACGACTCGTGCGAAGCAGTTCAAATAACCAGTCTCTCTAAACCCCTCCTTTCCGTGAGCCCTCACTGCTGTGATTGGTCAGATGGCGCAGTCCTTTGTGATTGGTCCAGAGCCGTAGAGAGGTTGGCTCTGGATTGGTCTACTGTGTACGGCGCGTTCGTGGTTGACCGTGATTTCACCAAGTACAACATTTTCCTGGATCAACATCCTTGTTGATCCTGGAACAACATTCCAATCAACCAATCTGAACTGAGGGATAACTTTTCAGGAAATATCTGTTTTAGGCTTACGATCAGGGTTAGGTGCTTCTACACCCTTGGTAATCACCTATCATTTCACACTGATTTTAGGAATAAATTATGGGTAGTGTTATGTTTAGGAGTAGGGATTGGGTTTAGTCTATATTTTTGGACAGTAATGTTGATCCTGGATCAACAAAAGATGACAGCCCTGGAGACTTGTCAATACATAGAAAAGATGGTATCGATTGTACCTTACCAATTCGAGCCGGAGTCTGATGATGAAACGGTTGAAGGGCTTATCGACAAGAGACTGATTCGCAAGCAGACTGGAGCAGGACGTTTCTCAGTGGTACTGTAAGTGTCAAGTGTTAACAAGTTTGTTGTGATTATAAGATGTGATAAAACAAATGTACTCTCACAGTGTAGGATATACAGTCTTCTCGACATGATGCTAACCACACGGAAATGTTAATCTTTGTGGGCGGGCAAGTTGGCGACGCAGAACGTGGGCAGACATTATGCGAATGTGTTACTTCATGACATAGAGCCATAACAGAATAAGATTCGAATTCCTGACGACTCGTTCAGGCGATTGCGAGCAGACTCTTTTTTTTTTTTGATAGACAATAACTTTATTTATTGTGCACTGTCATCTTCACAACTTGGCAGATAATTTATGTTCACATACAGCTACATGACACACTGCATGAAAGGTAATATTCGAAAAGACATAATAGGGGCACTTTAAGCTTGTATAATACAGAATTTTCACACTTTTAATTATCCTTTAAAATGGAAATCACTGTGGTGGGCATTCACTATGGGAATCATTATACTGAGTAGGTTTGCTATTTGTGATGTCACAAGCATCATACTAATGGTAGGCTAGAGCTTCCCAAAGCCCTTTACATTTGTCAAGGGCATGACATGATGTATATTGCAGGCAGTAATTATGAGCACCATATCCAGCAGAGAACGAGAGAGATCCTAGAGAACAGCCATTGTTTCCTGCCTCCACTGCTCTGTCTCCATGGCGATGCCTTTAAAACAGGCTGTGGTGACACACATAAGGTAGATGTTTACTGTGCTGAGGGCTGTTTTGTTGAAGTAAAAAAAAAATACAATAAAATACAATAAAAAATACAATCATAAAACAACAACCAACAATGCATTAGAAGCAGCAAACAAAAAAACAAACAAACAATACCAGCTTCTTGAAATAGTACCAGACTGAATTTTACTAACAGATTGCTTATGGACGTCTACTTTGGCGGATTTGAGCCCAAATGTACGCAAGAATGGATCAACAGACACACACTCACACACAATCGAAACTTATCCACAAGTCTTCACTGTGCCAGAAATAATTGCTCTGTCTGACTGTCAAACTGTTCCTCAGATTAGAAAAGACTGAAGTTATAATTGCAAGGAAATCCATAACACTGTGTGCCAACATGGAACAATAGGGCTGGTCAATAATAGCTGAACTGATAGTAATTTAGTCTCTGTAAAAATCTTTATTCTTTTGATTTGAGCAACCCAAAATATACTGTACGTTCAATCCACCCACGTACGCTAGCTCTCCAACTGACAGATACTGGGTTAGCTCTATTTATAGCGTGAGGAGCATAAATATTGAAGACTCAGAGCCTGTGTGCTCATGTAAGCCTACTTTACAGAGCATTCCAAGGGAAATATCACTAACAGTTTAAATGGGGACATTCACATCATTTTGTAAATCAAGAGTTTTCTTAGCATTCTGGTAAGAAAATCAAAAGATTCAGTTTAAACGTGTGTGTGTGTAGTTGCACAATGCACATTATATTTCAACATGTTCTCTGAGTGCTTTTCCTCATTTATGAGCATTATAAACACAGAACGGCTAATTGCAGAAAAATTGTTTTAGCAATGCTATTACACCACTGGCTTTATTGTTTGGATCTTGGGGCTCTATATTTTGTATACAAATAATATATGAATTGAAGTGAACTTGAACCCTATACTGTATATAGCAAACAGAAAAGTACATAACATATGACAAACCAGAAGTCAACAATTGATTCCCCAATATGAAACAAGATATATAACTACAGAAATAAGGGTTGCATTTTATTTTACAGTATGTGCTGTGCACTTACATGTACTTACCTAAGAAAGCACTGAGTAATAAAAGGTAACACCCAACGACACCCCAACACCCAAATGACAACTTTTTTTCCCTGAGAGTATAACATAACATTTTGGATAAATGAATATTTCACCCCAAAAATCTGAAAACTGACATTGTTGACTGGAGATGCTGGAGATGTTTTGTGTAACAAATGCACTCTGAAAGAGCACCTACAGTATGCCCTCATTTGAACCTCCTCCTTTTTATGGGTCAAAGAGCAACTCACAACTCACTACAGAAATTTCAATATGTCCACATTCAGCAACGAAATATAGAGCAAATGTAATGCAATGTCACCAAAAACAGCAACCACATTTAAATAATCATAATCTGAGTCAGAAAGACATTTGGGACAGGAAGCCTAAAACTAGATAATGTGACATATGCAGCCTGCATTCTAACCACAATCAAGGTAAGCACTTGCACAACATCCGCCAAACTCAAAGTTGTTTCACCAGGGCAGCAAGTCAGAGTCTGGTAGAGGAGGCATTCTACTCTGATCTTGACTACTGCAATTCTTGGTAGATCACTGTCCTCAGACTCAAATGGTGGAATCAACTTCCCCTACAAGTTAATCCTTTTGCATACATGTTTTTTGTTGAGAATCATATTTGATTCATCAGGCATTTATGGCTCATATAGTACGATAAAGGAGAATATGGAGCTTAGCTCACACTCAAGGAGGAAAAAAGACCTAAATTAATTCAGTCTAGTTTCTGATATTTACTGTATATGGCCAGAAAGCAAATTCTGATAGCTTACTGATAATTTTATTCAGTAAGATCTTTATAACAGTACCAGTACCAGTTGTCATATCTCCCAAAAATATGTCTTGACAAAATTATCTTTAAATAGTCTTCTGATCAAAGCTCTGTAGTTTTAATTGTGAGGGAAGAGCATATAATGCAATGCAATGATGACTGACAGCTAAGCATTTCTCAAAAGCCTAATGTGTAAAATTTTATACTCACAATTTAACAAATCAATTTACTGCAATTTGCACCATTAAAAAAAGCATGTCTTAATCCATATTGCGGCTGTGTTGTTAGTGGATTACCCACACCATTGTCTCTGCATTTTTGCGATCCTACTTTGCACTGCTCTTGATTGTGATGGCCATTATGGAAATGAGCCAGCTGTGTCGGTGTTCTTTAATTAGCGCATTGTTAGTAGATCAACCGCCGAACTTTCCACTTCCATCTGCCTTAAACTGAGATTGTGATTCACGCTAATACTGCCCTGTTTAGGTAACTGAGGCGGCTAGCTTTTGCAAAAATCAGAACTAGAACTCGTAACAGTCAGTATGTAGAATATTGTTCAGCCAGTGAACAACAGGTTTTCAATCAGTTTTGATAGTGCTGATAATATAGAGGTCTTAGAAATCTGTGTATCAAATATGATACAGTAGGCTTTGTAGAGTTAAACTAGAAAAATCTCTCCTAAACTCACAGGATCAAGACTCACCTCTTTTATCAGTCTTGGACTAATCTAGGTTTTATTGGACAGTATATATTAGGTTTATTTGTATATTCTTTATACTGTATGTACTGGAAGCTTTTATTTGCATATATCCCAGTCTCATTTGTGCACCTAAAAAGATCACTCTGAAAAACAGAGTCTGCTAAATATAAATGAGTCACGACTCTTCAGTCTAAACATAGGTGACGATACCTAATAAGACAGATTTCACACACCACGGAAGACTAGATGGTACCACGCTTCCACTCTGACTTACTGTGCATTGGTTGAGTCCATACTGTACTCCTCTGTGTACCTGGACAGAGCAGACATGGGTGACACAAAAGGGGAGAGTTTTCAATAAAGGACATGCAAATTACAAATACGCAAAAACATGCTGGAAAAATCTGGGTTGACCACAGTCCTTCTGAAGAGCACTGCAAAAGAACATTTGACACAAAGCTGTCAAATGTGTGTCATTGTGCTATGACACAATTCATCTTTACAATGTGTTTAGCTTGTGACATTTGAAGTGCCATTTAAAAGCTTTGAGCACTGAGCTGCAAACCAGAGGAAGATGGAGATTTCATAGCCCAGGGGTTGCTCTGTGTGGCCATTTAGTCGACACAATGGATGGTCATGATGTGCACCACATGGAGGTTAGATGATGACTCCATTATCACAAACAACTTGATCATAAATTATGTGCCTTTAATGATTGATGTAAAAGAAAACTGCACCACATATTGGTGTGTACAATTGTCAAATAGAAACAATTGTAAAACAATAGAAAATGGCAGAACTAAATCTTATACTAAGCAAGGGAAATGAACATTCCTAAAGGAACAGGCTGAGTGAATATCCATGTCATACAAACTGCATATTCTCTCTGAATTTATGGGCTAAATATTCTCTGTGAATGTATTGCATTACACATTCCCTCTGTGTGGTGTGGTGAGCAGCACAGTATTTCAGTCCAACAACCACAGGGCCACAGTGAATGAATGGTTTATTACATTGTTGTATCTCACTTGCACAAACAATACAGTGTAGCTGATCAATTTTGGTGGTAGAAATTTATATTAAGAGTCTAAAGGGAGGAGCCCATAACCTTGAATAACCCCAAACTCCAAAAGACTGCTGTGTACGTTTTCTGATGGGACATTTTCTTGTACGTTCACTGCATACTTAATCGCAAAGTCAAAAACCTTATGATCTAACTTCAGAGTTATCTACTTTACTTTTTGCACTTATGCATTATAGAGATAGAACATAACACTGATAATCTCTGTCGCGGCGGAGCACCTTACGGCGTTATCTCTCTGACGATCCTTTAGCTGGACTACTACGCGATTAAGACATTTTATACGCTGATCTGGTAACAACATATACAGTTGATCGCGGACGAGTCACAGGCTCATTAACGCTGTAATAGAGCGTGCTGTTCTTTAGGCGGCCGACACCCTGTAGCTATTCTGACGTGACCATTTTCACGAAAACCAGACCAAGTAGAACAATTCAGCAATGATGAGTATTATATATACAGTATATAATTATATTATATCGATTATCGTATATCTATCCGGTATATAATATATATTATATCTACTATCATACATACTAGTATGATACTCGGGGTCTTCTGAATATATATAGTCAGCTATCTAGATGGGTGGTTCACACGTTAGATTGTTTTTTTTTTGGTTTTTTTTTAATTAACTATTACTGAACTTAAACTGCACCAAACTTTTTTAGTTTGTCACCCTTTATTAATATACTACAACAAGGAATTCTGTGAATCAATTTCTGCGTTTAACACTGTAAATTACTAGATGACTTACTGTAAATTTAAAAGTATTTAACTGTAAAATTATGAAATGTCCCTTTTCAGTCTGCTTGTTAAAATATCTAATCAGCCAATCACATGGCAGCAGCAACTCAATGCATTTAGGCATGTAGACATGTTCAAGATAATCTGCTGAAGTTCAAACCGAGCATCATAATGGGGAAGAAAGCTGATTTAAGTGACTTTGAATGTGGCGTGGTTGTTGGTGCCAGATGGTCTGGTCTGAGTATTTCAGAAACTGCTAATCGGCTGGAATTTTCATGCACAACAACCATCTCTAGGGTTTACAGAGAACGGTCCAAAACAGATAAAATATTTAGAGAGTGGCAGTTCTGTGGGCGAAAATGCCTTGTTTATGCCAGAGGTCCAGAGGAGAACGTCTAGGTTACTTTTAACCCTCGTTCCCGGAAGGATGGAACGGAGACAGTTACGTTCAGTCGTAGCTGGACGATTGGGATCCTCGCCCTAGAGCCCAATCACCTTCATGTGTTAACAAAACAAGCCACTCGAACAGTTGGCATGTGTGTTTCGCCATGCGCACCCTGCCCCGCAGCGCGGGTATTAAAGGAGAGTGCGTGCAAACGCACATCTGTTTTTCGCTGAGGAGCCGAGACTACTTGCCCCGGCCGTACAGCGGTGGTACAACAACCGCGGCGACGGAACGTAACGTCTCCGTTCCCACCTTCAGGGAACAAGGGTTACACAGTAACCTAACGTCCCTTTTCAGGCAGTCTGTTCTCGTCGTGTTACGTCAGTCGTTACTGACGAATTGGGATCCGTATGGAAAACGCCACGATTGCTGACCCCCTCCAGTGCCCTGCGGGAGCCGGCAAGTCCCCCCACACCAGCTTGGGCGGAAGATAGGACAGCGGCTAGGTAGAGGTGTCCGCCACTGCTGTTCTATGCAGTGGTACTTTGGATAACACTGGGAAAGCGTACCCATTTGGGACGCTACGGAAGCCACATCCCGCCCATAGGAGGTATCATGTGGAATTACACATATGGACTTGCCCAGGGCAGTGCTACATATGGAAGTCCTTGCGGTAGACTCAACCCGCCTGGGGTGAAATAACTATGCTGCAGAGATGGCAGTGAATGACTGCCAGGGAAAGACACGGGTTTACCGTGAGGGGAGCCGTACCGTGGAGGAATACACATGTGGGATCACCTGAAGTGGGAATCACTACACACGGGCACATAGCCCAGCACAAGGGTTGACCTTGGGCATGCACACGAGTGCTGATCCTGGCGTCTGGCGCTCCGCCACGCCTGACCGCCGAGGGTGCGGGAGGAACTCCACCAAGGTTTGCCAAGGGGAACTGATTGAGGAGCACAAAGCGCACGTATCCAGTCCGGTGAGGGGAATGGCGCAGCAAGCGTGATTGACACAGAGCAGGTCCTGTTTTACTGCCTACCTGAGGCGAGTACACGTGAGGACACGGGCTCTACACGGAGATTTTAGAATCTCGCAAACGTGTTAGGCGTTAAGCTCTACAGATGTCTGCTATTGAGGCGCCCCGCGCCAATGCCCAAGAAGATGCCACTCCTCTCGTAGAGTAAGCTCTCACTCCGAGGGGGCATGGTAACCGTTGGGCCTGGTATGCCAAGACTATATCCTCCACTAACCAGTGGGCAAGTTTTTGTTTGGAGACAGCCTTTCCCTTCGGCTGACCTCCAAAGCAGACAAAGAGCTCGTCTGAGGTCCTGAAGCTCTGCGTACAGTCCACGTAAATGCGCAGAGCGCGAACAGGACAGAGCAGAGCGATGGCTGGGTCTGCCTCCTCCGGGGGCAGTGCTTGGAGGTTCACCACCTGATTCCTGAAAGGCGTGGTGGGAACTTTGGGCACATACCCGGGCCCATCGTGTCCTCGCCATGACAACTTGAGATTACCCGTTCTGGATTCATAGGGGATCGAGATATGCTTCATGTCCCCCTACCCCTAGTGACCTAGAGCCACTTAGTGTGTGAGGAGCTACGGCGATTGTCTTTATATGAACAACACGCAGAGAAACTTAAGCTCTACTGACTGCAGAGGCTCGAAGGGCTCTTCCTTCAAGGCCGCCAGGACCGAGGGGTGATCCCAAGAGGGTAACAGGTGAGGGTGTGGAGGATTTAGCCTCTTTGCCCCTCTGAGAAACCTGATGACCCAGTCGTGCTTCCCCACAGACTTACCGCCTACTGCATCGTGATGCACGGCAATGGCGGCAACATACACTTTCAGGGTGGATGGAGACAGCTTTCGCTCCAACCCATCCTGCAGGTAAGAAAGCACGACTGCGATCGGGCATCAACGGGGGCCTTCCGGCGGGAAGAGCACCAACCGACGAACATGTTCCACTTCAGCCTGTAAGCGTGTCTAGTAGACGGTGCTCTCGCTGGCATTGCAAGCGCTGGTTGTTTACTACCGCTGGAGGTAGCCCACCTAGAACCTCCGATTCCACAAGTCTGAATGCGGGTGCCAGAGGGTGCCCCCTCTCTGAGAACGGAGATCCCTCCTCAGAGGAATTCGCAAACACCCTGATTATCGAGGGGCTGTCGCGAGGAGCATCAGTTTGGGGAACCAAGTCCGACTGTGCCAATAGCGCTACCGAGAGGACCTGCTCCTCGTCCTCCCTGACCTGGCACAGTGTCTGCGCGAGAAGGGAAAACCACGAACAAAAAAAAAGAAGGCTCACTGGGGAAACACATATTTGCGTAGGCCCCGAGGCCAGCTGCACGCCAGTGCGTCCGTGCCGAGGGTCCCCTTGGCCAGGGAGAAAAACAACTGGCAATGGGACGTGTCCGTGGAGGCAAACAGGTCTACCTGAGCGTCCCTGGCAGAGGCATCTGTTGACACAACAACATGCCTGGACACTTGCCCAAGGGACACCCCGGTCCGAAGAAAGGCAAGATCTGCCCAAGTGCTGAAGGTCTGACGGCAGAACGGGGTAACAGAAACCCGGTAAAAGCCGTGTCGCCATGCCCATCTCGGGACCACGGATCTCGTGAAAGCCAACGCGATGCGGGCCAATGACCACACCGAGCCGGCGTGACAGCGGCTGATGCCATATGCCCCAGTAGCCTCTGAAACTGTTTCAGTGGAACCGTCCTCCTGTGAAATGACTCCAGGCAGTTCAGCATCGACTGCGCATGTTCTACTGAGAGACGTGCTGAGAGGTTTTCCGAGTCCAGCTCCATGCTGAGAAAAAAGATCCTCTGCACCGGGGAGAGTTTGCTCTTTTCCCATTTGACCCAAAGGCCCAACAGGCTGAGATGCCTGAGCACCAAATCCCTGTGATTGCACAACTGTGTCTCGGGCACGGCCAAATGAGCCCGTCGTAACGAGGTCTTTAGAACGCGATGCCCGCTTCCCATCACTGGAACGAGGGGCTCCCCATGACCTTGGTGAGAACAACGAGGCTACCGGGATAGCCCTAAGGGGCGGACCTTGTACTGAATGGCTCTCTCTTCGAAGCAAAGCGGAGAAAACTTCTGTGTCGAGGGAGAATGAGACATGAAATTACGCGTTCTTGAGGTCGACCGCTGCGAACCATTCGAAAGGACGGATGCATTGAAAGATGCGTTTCGTACACTCCTGAAACGGTATCTTGTGAGGGCAGGTCCAGGATCGGTCGTAACCCACCGCCTTTCTTGGGTACGATGAAGTGTGGGCTGTAGAAGCCCGACCTCATCTTGGCTGGAGGGACTGGCTGTATCGCGTCCTTTGCTAGCAGGACCGTGATCTCTGCACGCAAGACAGGAGCATACTTGTCCGGCACAGAGGTGAACCGAAAGCCCCTGAACTTGGGAGGACGCCAGGCGAACTGAATCGCATAGCCGAGACTGATGGTTCTCTTGAGCCAGCGAGACGTCCTGGGGAGCTCTAACCAGGCCCCCAGCGACCGAACAAGCGGGACCAGGGAAACCACCGACGTACCCGCAGTGGGGCAGCGAGGTGGAACACAGGGACCCAACCTGGGTAGCCAGTGGCGGAACAAAAACAAACGGAAACATAAGATTCTCCACCGGCCCTCCTCCGGGGGAAGGAGTGGTGCAGTCACCATCTCCTGAAGAGCAGGATCCAAGAGCTCTGGGTCGCCCGTCTCAGGGACGCCGCCTGCTCTGGCGCTTCACGGGCTTGGCAGGGGCAGAGGTGGGCTGCGCCGGTTTCCTGCGGCCAGCTCCACGCTGCGGCCGTTGTGAAGGCTGCTGTTGTGGCCGCGCCGGAGCGTAGGTGGAGGCCGCAGGAGGGCGCCCTTGGTGACGAGCAGACAGAGGGGCTGCAGCCGTCGGTGGGGTGCAGACAGCAGCAGACCGCCGGGGCAGGATGTGTCGAAACGCCTCCGTCTGCTTCTGCGCGGTGGAGAACTGTTGGGCAAAGCCCTCCACCGCTTTGCCGAATAGGCCGGCCTGGGAGAACGGGGAGTCCAGGAAGCGATGCTTGTTGGCCTCCCTCATATCCGCCAAGGTCAGCCATAGGTGGCGCTCCTGGACCACCAATGTGGACATCGTCTGACCCAGGGCCCGCGCCGTGACTTTCGTCGCCCTAAGCGTGAGGTCTGTCGCTGTGCGCAGTTCCTGCAGCACACCTGGGTCAGCTACCACCCTTGTGCAGCTGCTTCAACGCCTTGGCCTGGTGGAAATGCAGGAGGGCCATGACTTGCAGGGTGGAAGCGGCCTGTCCAGCAGCATTGTAAGCCTTAGCCATCAGAGCGGATGAGAACTTACAGGCCCTGAACGGAAGGCGTGGACTACCTCTCCAGGCGGCGGCGCTTTGCGTTCGGAGCTGCATGGCAATAGCGCGCTCGATCGGAGGGATGTCCACATACCCTTGGGCCGCCCCCCCCGTCGAGGGTGGTGAGGACGGAGGAGGCACCAAGTCTGTTTCGGGCAGAAAAAGGTGCCTTCCAAGACTTAGTAACCTCCTCATGCACTTCCGGGAAGAATGGAACCGTAGGCGGCTGCCGAAGCCCGGCCTGCGTCCCCAGGAACCAATCATCCAGCCTCGTGCGTTCGGGAGAAGGCGGAGGCCTCCGGTGCAGCCCGACGCTCTCAGCGGCCCGGGGAAGCATAGCGGTCAGCTCTGGATCTGATTCGGGCAACGCCACTCTTCCTGACGGTGGCAGCGCAGCCGAATCCTCATCTCCAGAGCCTAGCTCGCCCTCCGATGCAGCGATCGACATCCTGTCCTCTGCCTGTGTCCCGCACAAGATGCACACTCGTCCGGAAACACCAGGTGGTGCGACATGCTTGAGGAATGAGAGGACCGCGGAGACGTACTCGACGGGGAAGCCTCTGGGGCGTCGTCGACCGAACCCTCAGTCTCGCGCTGACACATGACTCGAAGTAGCCCTCCGAATAACCAGAGGAGCTAGAGCGGGGCATGGCAAGGGGGATACCCCTCCATTTAATGAGGAGGTATCTAGACCACAAAATCGCGATGGTCATGTTCCCGTGCACGTGAGACTGTGGGGGGTGTGGGCGGCTGCGCAGTGAAGCGCTGCTTTCATGCGTTGGCGTGGTGAGCCCAGGCACGATAGGCAGCTATCATGACCATCAGATGGCGGCATGAAAGACCACATCCAAAACGCACGACGGTAAACCCGTCTTAAAAAGACGCCCTCGCTCGTGAGCTCTTTTAGAAAGCTCGTTTGGAAGGAACCACTCTTTTAGAAGTGCGAAGCGACATGGGAGGTTCGGGCGATCCAGCGAATGGAAGCCTGCGCCCCCGCCGAGGTTTCAGCAGCCTGGATGGCAACCCCCGCGCAACGCCGTCACAACACCGCACAGCGCAACTGTCTTGGCTTGTTTCTGATCCATTCATATCACGCTGACGTACTTAGAAATTTACTGACGAAAGGGAAGTGTGCTGTTCAAGCTGTTACAACCGAGGTATGCTGAAGAGCATCAACACGTCGAACCTTGAGCCCATAATCAGCAGTCAAAGACCAACGCCATGTGGCATAACCAACATGGAAGCATGAATCCATCCTGCCTTGTATCAATTGTTTTGGCCACAGCCTTTATGCCTTTATGGCCACAGTGTACCCATCTTGTGATGGCTATTCCAGCTTGATAACGTGCCATGTCACAAAGCTCAAATAATTTCAAACTGGTTACTTAAATATGACAAAGTGATTCTCTATACTCAAATGGCATCCAAAGTCAACAGATCTCATATAGTTATTATCTTTATAATTATTGCTCTTGGGCCTTCACATTGGTATGTACACTGGCCAGTAACATCCATTTATTAAAGGTGAAAAAGGGTGATAAATCTAAAATATATTTTTATCATTTTTATTTTAATAAAAAATATTTGAGGCTCAATGTCATTATTGGCCAATTAGAATAGAGTATTCCAGAGAACTGTATAATTTACTGTGCAGGTGAAAGAAGCTTAAACCTGTTATTCCAGATAAGTCAATTTTCCACAATGCCTGTATACAGTAATCAACAGGCATTAAATCAAAGATGCAGATTTAAAATTATGATTGGAACAATATCTCAAGCTGTATGACTTCCTCTTTTCTGTAACACACAAAAAGAGGATATTTTAACAATGTACTTGCAATGCATTTACAGTAAACAGGGTCCATGCAATTACAGCAAATAGGGTCCGGAGCTTTAAATCTTTAAAAAGAACAAAAAAGCTCTATTAAAGTATCATAAGTGGTCCACACAACTCATGTGCTACAATCAAAGCATTTTATGATGGCTTCTGTCATTTTGGTTTTGACTGTCCTAGTCCTTATTAGGGTTGGGTATCATTTGAATGTTATTGGTTTTGATTCTGTTATCGATTCTGATTGTTATCGATTCCTAGTTTCAAATCCAATAAAATAAAAAAATCCCAATAAAAATAAAAAGTTTAAAAACACTGCATAGTTTTATTTTCATAAATAAACCATAGATTAATCCTCATTAACGTTACAAATGATATTCAGTCAAATCAGTGAATGATTTCTTTGATTAACATTAATGATAGGCAGCACATTTATTAGGCTGCTGTCTCTTTAACATCGAACAGCACGTGGATCTAAAAATACTGTTTACACATGTGTTTTCTTTCTCATCTGTTTATGTTCACTTACTACAAAGAACGGATGTGTTTATGATGATATACTGACGGATTGGTAGGTAAATGTTAAAAAGAGTAGTCAGTTCCGGCCCGGAACAACCTTTTCTGCAGTGGAAATGCACAGAACACTTTGAGAACACAGGACGGGAAATTAGCAAAGACAGTTAAAGCAGCGGACTCTGCTGTATGGATCCCTGAGACCAAATAATTGGCTAAAAAAATATTTTACTGTTTCTCCATCCAAGAAACTGTCAGAACTTTAGTCTTCAAACGATCACTTTATGGAACTGCTCCCACTTACATCCTCAGAAAATCAGATAGAAGCCAAATGACCGAACAAAATATGTGACACAGATAGACACATGGCCTACAGTTGGATAATACTGAGTAGTAGGAATGATTTTAACAGTCTTCCAAAAGCTGAGAGGATGAACCCCACTCCCATCCTGGCAAACACACTCCTATTATACTGATTGCTGTGAGCCTGGCCAGGTGGCAGATTTTCAAGCTTTTTTAGCACTAAATACACTTCAAAGTTCAAAGTTACCACAATATCATCTAGGGCATCTTTATAAAGCTTCACACAACCATTATCCAAATAGCACGTCTAACACTATGTTTCAAAGTGTCACAAAATGTATGCTTTGGTAAAGGTAAAATTAGACACTGGATGATTTCTGTCATGTTTTTCAAAATCTGGCAAGCTCTTTTGAACAACGGAATAATATTTTAAGATCAAGCTGAATACAGTAGGGGTGCTTAATCTTATTGCTGGAACTCAGTTTTTCTGCAGAGCTGATTACTAAGCTCACACACACAAACTTACTTTTCTCTGTTTGGATAGATACTGAAACCTAGCAAGTAGTGTGGTGAAATCTCACAAATTATTTTTATGTTGCTTTTTACATATATATATATACTATATATAAATATTATATATATAGATATATTTTGATCCCCTTAACCCATGGGTGAAAAACCACGGAGGGCCACATCTCTGCTCCAACCCACATTCCATTTAGTTTTAAAAAACCCTCAAACCTAAACACAGCCACTTTTATAGAGAGTATAAAAACAATATATAAAACATAACCGGTAGAAAAATGTAAAATGACCATTTTTGTTTCATTATACCAAATTAATGGATATTTTTAAGCTAATCCCACTCCCACTTTTAAATATAAACATTTTAATGAAAAATATAACAGACAGTTAAGTGTAATCACCTTAATTGCTACAACATAAAAAAAGTGTAATCACCTTAATTGCTACAACATAAAAAAAATCACTTAAGTAGTTAAAATGATGATGTGTTGTATTTACAGTAAAAAAGTCTTATTATTAAATTAAACTATAAATCCACTCAAATACTTTGTGCAGCTGAAACTTAGCTAAACTGCACAAAACAAATAATATTAGAAACTTTAACTCAAATCTATTGCAGTTAACTGCTAACTAAGTAGCTAGCAACAGCAAAAACACTAATACATATGCTAGCATAATTAGCAAAGGCTATCAATGCGCACAGTCATTGCTTTTTAATGCTATTTGGCCCGTCCTCAACCTAACCACAGGCTCTACTCTTTACCACAATGGTAACCCTCCAAAAACAAATAGTTCTATTGTGTTTAAATCAAACACAATAGAACATTAAACAGCCTAACTGTCACGGTTTGCCTACTGAGTTGGAACGAAGGAGCGTGGAGACGATGGAGGGAAACGAGGAGCGTGGAGACGATGGAGGGAAACGAGGAACAATCTTTATTAATCCACATAAAGACATACACGGGCAGGAACACACACGTACCGCAGGGGTTAGACGTATAAGACTGGACACAGGACTCAGAAACACACAGGGCTTAAATTCAGGAACTAAATGGGGAACACCTGGAAACCATGAACATAATCAAACACAGGAGAAACTGGGTCATGGGGAGCAAAACAAGACACGGAACACAGGGGCAGTCCAAGGGCGTGACATTACCTCCCCTTCCTGGAAGGTGCGTCCACGTGCCTCATAACGCCATGGGGGGGGGCATGGCGGAGCAGGCAGACTAGGGAGCCATGGCGGAGCAGGGAACTCAGGGGGCCAGGGTGGAGCAGACAGTTCAGGGGCCCATGGCAGAGCAGACAGTTCAGGAGCCCATGGTGGAGCCGGCAGCTTCGGGGAGCCATGTGAAGCAGAAAGGTCAGGAGGCCATGGTGGAGCAGGCAGACTAGGGAGCCACGGCAGAGCAGACAGTTCAGGGGGCCATGGCGGAGCGGCCTCCGTGGCCTTGGCCTCGGCACTTGGTCTGGCCTCTACGGCCGGATCCCTATAGCCCCAAAAAAAAAATCCTTTGTGGAAATTTAGGGTTCTGAGGCCTGAGGGCTGTTGCCCTCTCTGGACTGGACTTGGGAACGCGTCTCTTTCTGGGCTGGACGTGGGAACAGGATCCCTCTCTGGGCTTAAATGTGCAGTAGGAGATCTTGGAAAATGCTATCTTTAGCCTGATAGCACTGAATGCGAACGTCCCACCCTCCCTGCAATCCCTGTCCAAAGTCACGCCCCCTGAACGCATATACGCTCACAGACCAGAACACCAGAGACAGCATTACAATAGGCTACATCAGCGGTTCCCATTTCCAATCCTCGCGCCCTCCTGCTCTTCACATTTCATATGTATCTCTTATCACATGCAACATTTGTTCTATTCGACCGTAAGTGCCCTGAGAAGTGGACATCACAGGATATTCCGCCATTATTCCAGTTCGAAAGGAGCGTATATGTTCCATTCAAGGGGCATTAAAGTGCGCGAGACGTGAATTTTTGTATTTTTTTACAGAGGTATATTATGTCACACTCCTCTAGTAAGTTTCTGTGTGTGAAGACGCTGTGCAGCACAAATCCGTAAATGAATGTTCCGAAGTGAAGTAAACCTCAACGGATTTCCCCTGCTTCCCTTGCACGAGGACTGGCATTGGGAAGTGTGTCATGTGTCATTCACCGGTGAGAAAACTTTATAGTACAGTTAGTAAAAGTACTACAATACCAGGGAGGAAGATCGGGTTGTTGATGTTTGTCTGCCATTCGCGCTCTGTCTGCACAGCGTGCGTGAATGTGCTGATGACGTATCCTGTCTGCGCAAATAGGGTGCGCAGAGGTATGCAAATACAGGTGCATCTCAATAAATTAGAATGTTGTGGAAAAGTTCATTTCTTTCAGTAATTCAACTCAAATTATGAACTTGTGTATTAAATAAATTCAATGCACACAGACTGAAGTAGTTTAAGTCTTTGGTTCTTTTAATTGTGATGATTTTGGCTCACATTTAACAAAAACCCACCAATTCACTATCTCAACAAATTAGAATATGGTGACATGCCAATCAGCTTATCAACTCAAAACACCTGCAAAGTTTTTCTGAGCCTTCAAAATGGTCTCTCATTTTTGGTTCACTAGGCTACACAATCATTGGGAAGATTGCTGATCTGACAGTTGTCCAGAAGATGATCATTGACACCCTTCACAAGGAGGTAAGCCACAAACATTCATTGCCAAAGAAGCTGCTGTTCACAGAGTGCTGTATCCAAGAATGTTAACAGAAAGTTGAGTGGAAGAAAAAAGTGTGGAAGAACAAGATGCACAACCAACCGAGAGAACCGCAGCTTTATTAGGATTGTCAAGCAAAATCGATTCAATAATGTGAGTGAACTTCACAAGGAATGGACTGAGGCTGGTGTCAAGGCATCAAGAGCCACTACACACAGATGTGTCAAGGAATTTGGTTACAGTTGTCATATTCCTCTTGTTAAGTCACTCCTTAACCACAGACAACGTCAGAGGCGTCTACCTGGGCTAAGGAGAAGAAGAACTGGATTCTGTAGGGCAGGGTGGAAAAGCCATAAGCCCAAGATGCTTGAAGTCCAGTGTTAGGTTTTCACAGTCTGTGATGATTTGGGGTGCACTGTCATCTGCTGGTGTTGGTCCATTGTGTTTTTTTTGAAAACCAAAGTCACTGCACCCCGTTTACCAAGACATTTTGGAGCACTTCATGCTTCCTTCTTCTGACCAGCTTTTTGAAGATGCTGATTTCATTTTCCAGGATTTGGCACCTGCCCACACTGCCAAAAGCACCAAAAGTTGGTTAAATGACCATGGTGTTGGTGTTCTTGACTGGCCAGCAAACTCACCAGAGCTGAACCCCTTAGAGAATCTATGGGGCATTGTCAAGCAGAAAATGAGAAACAAGAGACCAAAAAAGGCAGATGAGCTGAAGGCACTGGCAAAGCAACCTGGGCTTCCATACCACATCAGCAGTGCCACAAACTAATCACCTCCATTGCACGCTGAATTGAGGCAGTAATTAAAGCAAAGGAGCCCCTACCAAGTATTGATTACATGTACAGTAAATGAACATACTTTGTAGAAGGCCAACAATTCACTAAAAAAAGTTTTTTTGATTGGTCTTATGAAGTATTCTAATTTGTTGAGATAGTGAATTGGTGGGTTTTTGTTAAATGTGAGCCAAAATCATCACAATTTAAAAGAACCAAAGACTTAAACTACACAGTCTGTGTGCATTGAATTTAGTTATACACGGGTTTCACAATTTGAGTTGAATTACGGAAATAAATGAACTTTTCCACGACATTCTAATGTATTGAGATATACAGGTAACATATGTTGAGGCCAAGTAGGAAACCACTTAAAATGCTCGGACCCACGTTTTGATTGGACAACATTTCTTGGTCCTCCGTCTTCCACAGAGAAAAATACCTAGGGCTGTGAATCTTGGGAAATAGACAGCAAATCGTTCGATTCACTATTCATAGGTTTTCGATTCGATTTAAGAACGATTTTTGCAACTTCAGAACGATTCGATTCACATGATTATTTAAATGCTTCCCCTAAATTCTTTATATGCTTAGTCAGGGGGCAAATTACACATCAGCCTTTATTTACAGAACCATAGGTTAGAGGGGGGAAAAACACTTTTGTCCATTGTTAGATGCTTGTTTAATGATGCTATGGCATGACATGGTATATGTAGAAATGTATGTAAGCCAAGATTTTAAAAAATAACTTTAAAAGTATTATGTATAGGCTAACATTTGTCACACACCAGGGGCGTAGCCATCATTTCAAAAGACGAATGTAAATACAATAATTTCTGTAGCCTACATATGTATGTATTTTTAATTATTTTTTTTTTTTACATGGAATTATTTTCTTATCTCTTACTTTGAATTTGCTATAATAAATAAAATGCACTGCTGGACAATAATCAATAATTTGTAATCTATAATTTTTTTCCTAATGGCAATTTTATGATTGTTTTATATACTACAAACAATTATTAATATTTTCTGCACAGAATAAGGTAGAAAATATACTTTATAGTTTCTGTACTGTAAAAAATTATATGTCAATTAGCACTGTATCATTCATACATTTTATTTATTTATTGTGTTTATTGTCTTAACGTTTCATCAGTTCATTCTGCTTTTTATTCAGATTAGCTGCAGATATAGCCTGGCACGTCTTATGTTCTTTGAGCGCGAGATCACTTCTATTTCAGTGCGAAAACTTCTCAATTTCATAAAATAAAATGCTATAGTATTTAACTTTTCCTCTCCATCGGCGAATGATGATCCTGAAAGAAAAGATGTCAGTTTGCTAAGCAACAAACGCTACTTTCATGCATCTGATTATCAGATAAACCTTGCGCTCTTATTTCAAGGTTGTTGTTAATGCTGTGGTTATTTGAACAGTTTCCTTCGTACATTCGGCTGAACGACATTGTTAAAACACATTTATCATTCAATGGAACTGTGCGTATGCTTTAGACACTTACATTTTTGCTCCGTCCATGCAATAAATACGCAGCCTTCGACTGCTCAGGTATTGTTGTCGGTAAGATGTCGAGAGCCATTGAAAAACTACAGAAATGCAAAGCTACTTAACTTTAGCATTACTGGCCACGTGTACTAAGGAGAGATCACACATCAGCTGCTCAAAAAATGTGTCAGTGAGACGAATGGAGCAATCCTGTGACAGTCACAGGCGGTAAATAGTGGAGCGCGTGAAGGAGAGATGTGAGGACACGAACACTGTTCAAGGTCTCCATTAATTCGTGCTTGTAGTAATTTAATGTGTATATATTTTGAAAGCATTGAATCGCTATAGAAATCGCGAGTCATTCGATTCTTAGCATTTTAAATCGATTACTGTCCGAAATCGGCGATTCACGATTAAAAAATCCATGTTTCAAGATCGATGCATATGCATCATCAGGGTTTGTAATCGATGCATCAATAAAACAAGTGAATCGTTACACCCCTGATAAATACAGACAACTACATTTAGCCACTCAACTTAATGATTGCTATAGGGATGTGAAGAGACTTTCAACCAGCATAACAAAAAATTTTCTGAAGACAATCACCTTTTGCACCTTTAACTTGGGAACAGGAACTCTCTCTGGGCTTAATTTTGGAATAGAATATTTTTCTAGGCTTGACTTGGGGACTGGAGCCCTCTTTGGCTGGATGTGGGAACTGGAGCCCTTTCTGGAGCGGACTCGGGTGCTGGAGCCCTTTCTGGAGCGGACTCAGAGGCTGGAGCCGACACTGGAGCAAGCTCAGGGGCTGGATAGATAAAGCGGAGATAAGAAAGCGCTACCAATATACGTAAGCTTTTTGCTTCGTAGCCAAAAAGAGCCTTCTGCACACTGCAGATTAGTAACGATCTGTCAGTTGTGCTGCGACTTTCTCCTGGGTCAGCACAAAAGCAGATGGAGGAAATCAAGCACATCCTGCCCCGGCGGCCCACAGCTGTCTCCACCCCACTGCTGGCTGCAGCCCCTCCATCTGCTCGTCAATGAGGGCACCCTCCTGAAGCCCCCACCTCTGCTCCCGCAACGGCCACAAGAAGCCACCTCCACCCAAGCCAGAGCGCGGAGCCAACCGCAGGAGAGCGGCACAGCCTGTCTCCACCCCTGCCAGGCCCTTAAAGCATCAGCGCAAGTGGTGTTCCTGAGATGGGCAACCTAGGAATACAGAATCTTGCTTTTCAGGAGATGGTGATCGCACTACTCCTTCCCCCAGAGGAGGACCGGGCAAAACATTTTTTGTTCAGTTTGAGTTCTTCCCCACAGCCAGCGGTACCTAAAACATTTCGGGACACTGTGCCTTCAGGGTTGGTTCCCTGCGCTCCAACTTGTTGCCACACTGCGGGTATGTCTGTGGTTCCTCTGGTCCCGCTTGTGTGGTCTCTGGGGGCCTAGCTAGTGCTTCCCAAGCTGTCTTGCTGGCTCACTCGGACTCGGCTACGGGATTCAGTTTGCATGACATTCCCCAAGTTCAGTAGCATTCAGTATGGAGTTGGACTCGGTCAACCTGATGACATGTCTCTCAGCCGAGAATGCCCAGTCAATGCTGAACTGCCTGAATTCAATCAAAGGCAGAAAAGAGTTTAAGAGGCTCCTGGGGCATATGACATCTGTAGCCGCAGTTACGCTGCTCGGGTTGCTTCATACAAGATCACTTCAGCATTGGCTTCACAAGCGAGTCCCGAGATGGGCATGGTAACGCGGCACGCACCGGGTTACAATCACCCCATCCTGCCACCAAACATGGCAGCCGTTGCATACATCAATCACCAAGGTGGTCTACACTCCAGCCGCATGTCGCAACTCGCCCGCCATCTCCTCCTTTGGAGTCAGGAGCATCTGAGGTTGCGTCGTGTCATTCATGTCCCGGGGCGAGCTGTTTTGAATTGTTAAGCTCTCACTACAGCCCAGGAGGGGGGAATGGCGACTCCACCCCAAGATGATCCAGCTGATTTGGAGATGCTTCAGGGATCCACAGGTAGACCTGTTTGCCTCTCCAGACACGTCCCACTGTCGGTTGTTTTGTTCCCTGACCGAGGGGACCCTCGGCATGGATGCACTGGCACACAGCTGGCTCAAAAAGAAAAAAAAAACCCGTGCAAGGTCAGGGAGGATGAGGAGCAGGTCCTGCCGGTTGTGCTGTACTGACCCACCTGGACCTGGTTTCCGGAACTGATGCTCCTCGCGACAGCCCCTCCCTAGTGGATTCCTCTGAGGAAGGATTTGCTTTCTCAGAGATGGGGCACCCAATGGGACCCGCATCCACACCTCTGGAACCTCCATGTGTGGTCTCTGGATGGGACGTGGAGGTCTTAGGTGATCTACCTCCAGCAGTAATAAACACCATCACGTCAGCGAGAGCGCCCTCTACAAGGCACGCCTACACTTTGAAGTGGAACCTGTTTGTCGATTGGTTTGCTCACGTAAGAAGACCCCGAAAAGCCTGGTCAGTGTTGTCCTTTCCTTCCTGCAGGAAGGGCTGGCATGAAGTTGTCTCTCTCCAATCTTAAAGTTAGTGCCGCTATCGCCGCACATCCGATGCCTTATACGGTAAGTCTGTAGAAAGTATGACCTGATCATCAGGTTCCTTAGGTGTGCGAGGAGGTGTGTATGGCCAGGGTCAGCCCTTGTGTGTATGGCCAGGGTCAGCCCTTGCACATCACGATGCAGTAGACGGTAAATCTGTAGGAAAGCATGACCTGATCATCAGGTTCCTTAGGTGTGCGAGGAGGTGTGTATGGCCAGGGTCAGCCCTTGTGTGTATGGCCAGGGTCAGCCCTTGTGCTAGGCTAGGTGCCCATGTGCTGTGATTCCCCCTTTTGGGTGATCCCACATGTGTATTCATCCACGGTATGGCTTCCCTCACTGTGAGCCTGTGTCTTTCCCTGGCAGAGCTGCTGCCATAATTATTTATGTGGTGAAATTTTGTGTAACCTGGCACCGTATCCCTTAAATGTCCGTCTAGATTGAACTTGCCACTTGCTCGCAACTGCTGTGTTCACGGAAGCTTTGCGTTCAAATATTTCAACTCAAATCAATATTTTGTGTCTAATTATTTACTTATGTGGCAAGTAGCCGTATAATAAGCGGGATAATGTACATCCAGCTGGTTTTTATCGCTGAATTACCCACTTCAGGGTGATACAAGATCATCCTGATCACCCTGTCAGGGGATATTCTGCGATAACAATCTGCTGGATGTACATTATCCCTTACATAATACCTCCTACGTGCAGAATGTGGTCTCCATAGTGTTCCCTTTCCCAGTATTATCCAAATGTCTCATTGTACAGAACAGCAGTGGTTGACACTTCTCTGTCTAAGCCCTGTCCTGTCTTCCGACCCAGCAGGCGCAGGAGGATCCGCTGGCTTATACAAGGCACTGGAAAGGGCAGCAATAGTGGCACTGTGATAGGGATCCCAATTCGTCAGTCATTCTGACGTAACGTTGAATGTGGCTGAACTGAAAGGGAATGCATCGGTTACGTATTTAACCCTCCTTCCCTGAAGGAGGGAATGGAAACATTACATCCCGTTGCCACAATTACTGTACCACCGTTGCACGCGCTCCTCCTTATATACCCGCTTTGCGGGGCGGGGCAAATCTCGCACACCAATGTCCATTGGCTCATTTTGTTACACTCGAAGATGGTTAGGCTCTCAGGCAAGATCCCAATTCGTAAGTCGTTCTGATGTAACGTCTCGGTTACGTAACATAAATTTTCTTTAAGTAAATTTGACGTAAATCACATTTTTTTATGTTTTACGTTTTACACTGTCAATAAGTCAATATTGTAAGTTTTATTGTCTATGCAAACATAAGTAAATGTATATGTTGTAGAACCACACTTTATGTAAAATACATACAAATACTCATGAGATCACGCTGGAACTGAGCACCTCTGAAACATCTGAACATCTTTGTGAAACTATTAATTTATTAACAATATCTTAAAATAATCTAAAATCTAAATTTTAAAAAATGAAATCAAGATACCAAGTCATACTTGTTTTTCTATTGCTTTTTCTGAAGAAAGAACATTTCTAGGCTGATGAAATAGAGTGTGTAAGGAAGGAACATGGTGCTCAGTGCTGATTTCAGACTGTTGAGTCCCTGCTGTCGGACTGGATGATTTTTTGCTTGTCTAAAGCTACACCTACATACAGTACAAATACAAAATCTGCACTGCACCACAGCATTTCACAGCACCCTCAGAAACATTTTACTCTCGCTGTGAGCTGCTCTGAAGCTCTAGCTCTTTTACAAAGCTGATCTATGTAAAGCTCACAGAGGGAGATGTTGACATATTAATGCAGTCGCAGATGATTCATTTAGATTTTCATTGTATGTAAGCGGTGTCAATCCCCTCATATTATGGCTTACAATACACTGTGTACTACACTTATGTAACACTCATTTTTAAGAAATTGTTGACTCAGTGTACCAACTGAAAAATGTGATACTGTATTTGTCAAATTGTCAAACTAAAATAAAGCATACTGCTCTGATATTGTTTTTGAACAAATGCAATTAATTTTGCAGACATAGGTCTCTCGTTTGACAGCTTGCCAGGAATTTATGAAAAATATAACAGTTATGAAGCACAAACATTTGTCATCTGACAAAAGCACGATGGGCAAATACCTCACCATTTTAATGAGAGCTGACCATGCAAACAATTTCCTTCTTTTTTACTCCTTGCTGTCTACACCAGGTTTCGCAAAATCGCTAGCCCGACGTCCCGGGGCTATTGTGTTTTCCAGTCGGGCTACCAAAATGTATCCCTGTATACTAAGTGCTCGAAAAAGAAATGGAAAGAGCTGACAGTGCAGAGAAATGTCCTTCAGGTATAATCAAAACAAAGTCACAAAGTGGTCTAAAAGTAGCTTTGAAATCAAGTCAGTGTAGATTTTTATTTATTTTTAGATATTTGGGTTGTTTAGAATTGTGAAGCAGAGGTGGTTATTTGTGTCATGGTACATTTTGCATTAGTCACCATCAAAGGTGCAGTTTTCGAAACTGCTACTTTTGAAAAAATCTTTTGAAAGACCAGTCATCAACTAATTCAGGCACAACTCTGTATGGTCAGTATGGTCAAGGGAAGTGTGGGTATCACTATTAACACCATTGGTACTAAAGTAAACTTTTCAACCCATGGTATAAAAAATAACATATGACCAAAGTGGTGTGTATAAACCACATATTATATGTTTTAAACATATTTGCCAATTTGTCAGCATTTTGTGTGTTGTAGGCCATGATGCTTTATGTTGAGGCTCTAAATGAAGTCATCTACAGTGAGCATCACTGCATCAAAGATGTGCCTTTTTTTTACACTGTGGCAAACTTTTTTTGTTTTTACTATCAAATTTCATAGAAAATTGTTTGTTCATTGGTTAGAAAACAAGGTGGGTTGAGTTTAAGCACCTGAATATTTTTATAATTTAATAATAAGTATAAAATAAACATGAGGTATTTCCACCCTATTAAGGCTCGTTCACACCAAGAACCATAACTATAAAGATAATGATAACTATTAATGTCCACACCAACGGATAATAAAGTTCTCTTTATTATAAGCACTCAATTCTGCTGCAGTTCTGTGGTCTGCAGCTTTGAATGATTGAGCTTTTTAAAGTGGATTCTAATTGGCTGTCAAATGATTTCTATCGTTCATCAGCTGAAAAAAAAAGTTCTGAAAGTGATTCCAGCAATATTGTTCCTCTATTTTCATAAAATTAGGATGATTATTAAAACTTTATAGTTACACTTATTGTCCTTGGCCCTTTAGTGACGTTTTTGAGTCATGACTATATGTCATGACTCTATGTAAAATACATGCCTGTAAAAATGCATCAAAACTTATTTTTTACATACTGAATTATATGCCATTTTCACAAACAATGTACTACAGTAGAATACATTAACCTTTCAGAGTGATAGTCAAACTCTGAATTTATGTTAAATAAGGGCAGACATTTCTAAAAACTTTTTTACCTTTTTAACCTTTATACTGTTTATCCCAACAGTTTGCCAACATAAAGGCCAAATTAGCTGTAAATATATGATGTTGTTACACTGGGCCGAAGGTTGACCTTGAATTTCTATTCATTATACCTGTACGTTATATGTTTTAAGTTTAATAAAATAATTTAAACCAATTTTCAAGCCAAAGGCAATGACATCCAAATTTGTGGAATGTGTATACTTGTAAGTGTTAAGACGTGTTAAAAGTGTTAAAAGTGTTTAAAAGTTTGTCAAAATATAATGTCATTGCCCTCTATTTTATTTTATTTATTTATTTGTAAGCATATAGCTTCTTTCCTTACCATAATTACTGGACATGCTGATGGTATGAAAGACAGTTAATTAAGATTCCTATTCATCCTTGTGTAAGCTTGTGCCCTATTTATAGTCTGCTTTTGGCAACTAATGCCAAGAAAGACTTGCCTTTTAGTATTGTTAAGGCATTCATTGGGCGGAACAATAAAGAGACAGAGGGATTGACATATTTTCTGCTTTCAAGCCCTGGAGGACTCAAAAGATGTTACATTAACATTATATTTTATTTATACAGCCAATAAATGTTAATTAAAAACTGCGGGCCAGCAAAACTTTTTAACTTTATGGGTTCACAGGTTTATGGGTTTAGACATCACGACAAGTCTGAAATTTAAAGTCTCCATTTCCACTGTTTAAAGAGTTTTAAAAAGGTGCTACAAGAGAACTAAGGTCTAGAAGAGAGGGTTACTGCATAAGGTAAAATGTCATAAACACTTATGAATTTTATGTTTGCCAAACAATACTGCCAATGATCTTTACATGGGAATTACATGAAATGTGCACTCCAAACCAGAATATGCATGCATATTTTTTAATATTTTATACTTAGAGCAATTAGACCATATAAAATATACTGTAAATTGTTATTACAGTGCACTTTAAGGACATGGAAAAAAACACATAAGAGTCTTGAACCTCAGGCACTACGGTATCAGAAGGAGATACGAACGCGATAAGATTCCGAATTAGTGTCGGTCCAGTCTTTTGCGTCCTTAAATTTTGGTTGGGGGTATATTTACAGCGTTTAGCGAGCCGAGAGAAAGCGTCTCTGCGTCTACACGATAGAGTTATATGTCTCGATTATCATATTCGAGCTCAATCCGGATCCGTACCGACAAGTGAATTGATTACCATTATCGCGGCAGATTCCATAGAGGCAATAGCTGAATGGGCATATTGGAGATTAGAAGGGGTATAGTGTCCTTGTGGGGAGACCATCTGAGTGAACATATAGGGAAATCACACGCGTGGGGCAGAAAGCTTCAGCGTCACAGGAAATAACTGCTTTCAGGAGTGGGTTAGGTTGAAGCTAGTTGTGAGCGATAAAGCTGATAAAAGGTCAGCTCATGTGAATGAGAGGCACATTTGGACCATAAGTGAAGCAGGGCAAACACAAAAGATGATTGTAATCCTAGGGTGGTCTTATTTGCAGATAACGTGAGTCGTGTGTGGGATTTGAAGAGAGGTATGCCGACCCTTCAAAGTAAATTGAGATAAAGAAGTAGAGGCAAATGGGCTGAATTCAAGAAAAGTAGAGAAGAAAAAAGAAGGAGAAAAGGAAGGAGAAAAGAAGGAAAAGGAGGGTGTAAACGCTGTGCAGGGGTGTTGCGATAAATTACAATACTATATCCTAAAAATGACGATAACTACGAGAATAAGCGTGACCATAAGAGTGTGTGAGTTGGAGTTATACAAAACTCGTTAATTAGTAAACCACTCAACGCAACTGAATCCGAAATAACCAAGCAGAAAAGCAATAAGACAGAACCAACATTAGCAGTCCAACGCAGTGGGAGACCTACACTGATATGATCAAATGGAATCTAGTACAAAACTAGAATTAAAAATAGCGACATTAAACGAAGAGTAAGATGAATAAATGGATATACACAACCACACCTAAGCACTAGACCACGAAAATCATCCGTTGCTATTCACCAGCACTTTAAAGCACAGGTAATCATGGTAGTTGGTAAGAGAAGAGGGACGAAGGTAGATTTCACATACACCATGAGTCATTGGACAACAACTAGGAGAGGGTCAACTATCTATCTTATGATTAATACATAAGAACGAAGGGGAGTGAAAGAGAAGGCGTAACAAGTGGTTTGCATTAGTCTACAACATAAAATCAATATCTACAACTAAGTTATTTCTTAATGTAATAAAAGAGATATAAGATGAATGGATGAGCAGAGGTATAAGAGAAAGTGATGCAGCACCCTCCTGTCAGTCATATTAAATTATAAACGTTTTAGGTGGCTTTATGTGATCTGTGTGGCAGATTAATATTGCCACAGAATTATCAGGCACGTTCCTGTATTCGATTGTATTGGTGTGCAATGCCAGTGATCAAAACGAATAGAAAAGATGCACTGATGCGATTCACTCAAGTCTACTTGAACAGAATCGTCCACCATTTACATACAAGCTACACTAAACACGAAATATTTGTTTTATTTATCGTTCCATCTATCATAAATCGCCATTAGTGCATCAGTTTTGAATGATTCTCAGTGAATGTGGCGCGTGCTGGAGGATGCTGCAGTTTTGTTATCAAACAGTGTTCACACACATGCTGCTTTAAACGGGACTGCGGTACCTTTGGCCAGCATCGCTCTCAAAAGAACCCATCGTCCGAACCGGCACCGCCGCATTGAGCCAGATGTGCTCGAAGGATTTCCTGGCTTCGGTCTTCACGTCCGGGTCGATTTCGGACGGCGACTCGGTTCTTTTGGCACCTGCCATTCTTCAGGCTCACAAGTTAGTACTAGCAGAGATGGACGGAGGCTATCAGCGCGGGCTCATGCTTCCCTTTACCGCGCGTCGCATCCGTAAATGCACCTGCTGCCGGACGCGCGTATCGCGCTCACGACGCCGATGAGGATAATCACACACTCTCGCGACTGAAGTAGTGTGGCGCGTGGAGTCTTCAGTGCTCAATATGATCTAAAGATTCTCCAGCCTACAGCCTCAACTGCGCAAGTCCGGCTCACAAGTGTATCTGAACCGAATCACACTACCACATCAAAACCAAGACATCAAGCTGACCCACATATTTTAATAACGCTGAGTAATACAGCCTTTCCGGTGTGAAATGAATGGGGAGATGAAAGGTGAAGATAATGAACTGTATATGATATGCATTAAACAACATAAGTATCTGCACTTGGAAATATTTATTAATAGCCTAATAGTGAGGACAGAAAGAAATAGATTTTATACCAATTCAATCAAACACTGCTACTGCAACAATAAAAATTATATAATTTAGCAAAGAGTGACAGGAGCCTTTTTTACAGATTAAATGAATAACGTAAATAATATTGCCTAATGGGAGTGCCAATAAATGTAACAATTTAGTATTTTGTAACTTCGTATTTATTTAAAGTTTAGACTTTATTTAAAATTAAGTTTAAAATGAGCTTTTCTGAAAAAAAAAAAAGATGATGCGACTTGTCACCATGATGGATTGTTGCTAGGGTGTAGCTACGCAGCTGATAAAGTGCTCTGGGTGGTTGTTAGCACATTGCTTTGTGTTTGCTTGCTGGTCGCCAGGCTGTTTCTATGCAGTCGCTAAAGTGTTTTGGGTGGTTGCTAGGACATTGTTTGGGTGTTCTGTGTAGTTGCTGGTCACCTGGGTGTTGCTATGCAGTTGCTCAGTATTCTGGGTGGTTGTTAGTGTGATGCTATGTGGTTGCTATAGTGACTGGGTGGTTGCTAGGACACTGCAAGGGTGTATGGGATTTTATCCCATATGGTCCGCTAAGTGAAAATTGTAAGCAAGAGTGCTTAGAAACATAATATCACACATCTCCTAGAGTCAAGTCAAGCAATGTATATCTGATTGTGTTAATCTGGTAAAGTAAGACATTTTTTCAAAAGTTCAACAGTGATTTGATTAACTATATTGTCCTTTTCACTATTGACACTCTATACATGTAGTGTCCAAAAGCTAGCATTTTCCTTTAAGGAACTTTTCAGGCTTATTAATATTCAAGTACGTACTGTACATATTCTACCTCCAGAGACAAATCACCTTTTATATAAATGATAACAGCACATGTGCTGGAAAGCAAACATCAACGCGTCACAGTAAGCATTAAATCTTCTCATTAAATCTTCACGAATAGAGAGAACGGCCCACTGGCTGAGTGGGAGTCTCTGTTCTCTCTCAGTCTCTGCACTGAGGATGATGATTATGTAACAGTAGATTATGAGAACTGCAGACAGGGGATTCCACCAAATGAAACATCACAGTGACACCCTGTGGTCAGAGGAAGAGCCATACTCATTTCTCCCAATCCTCCCTGAGACATTGTTATTGTTACTGTCAGACAATTATTGATTTCTTTGAGCGAGGTGTGAGGTGAAATCTCAATGAGATCTGAATCTACTAGTCATTCACACCACCAACCAGTTTTTTTTTAAAACAACAATAAAGGAAGATTTTTGTTTTAGCTAATCAAGTTAAAATGTTCATTGTAAAAAACTAAATTTTTGTAATATTTAGTTTTCCGGTCAAAAATACCTAAACATCTTGAAAACAAGATACATTTATATGTGTAGCTAAATTGTGTAAAGAGAACACTTCTTTTTTTTCAGAGAATATATTTAGAATTTTTTCCACCCCACTAAAATCATTTGCTTTTAAGATTTTGTTTCAATTAGCTAAATCAATTAGCCAATATGGTAAAAAAAAACATAAATCTGTAATACATGTAAAATACATATTGTGGATTATGTATGTATTTATTTTGTATTAATTTGTTTTCATTCATTCATGTCATGTGCATTTTCTGCCATACCATAGGAAACATTCCCACCTATTAACATGTTAAAAGACCTTAAATTAAAAATGACCTTAAAAACACTGCATGCTGGTAGCACTACAGTTATCTGTTTTTTTATGAAGTACTTTGCGTTTCCTGCACTCCAGTACATTACTACTATTAATAACCAAATTTACACTGTTTTTAACAGATTTTACATGTTTTTCATAGTAAGCGTAAAAAAAGAAAAACTTCTAATAATCTTGACTAACTCTAATACTGTACAGCATAAGTGTCTACACATATAGTATCCCCATACAACATATTCATCTGTACATATACAGTACATATTTGTATCTCATCTACATCACACTGTACTGTATGTGTCTCTGGTGATACAATCTCTTGATATTAAAAGGATAGTTCACCCAAAATGAAAATTCTGTCATCATTTACTAACCTTCATGATGTTTCAAACCTGTATGACTTTCTTTCTTCTGCAGAAAACAAACATATTAAAAAATTATAAATAAATAAAAATATACTTCTATTGTAAACAAAACACTTTTCCAGAAAAAAAGTCATAGAGATTTGTAATGACATGAATACAAATTTTCATTTTAATTGAACTATGCTTATAAAGATGGGCTCTTTTGAATAGACAATATTGAAACTGATAAAGTGAAACTGTTAGATCACCAAACAAGTTTTTTATTTTATTGATTGATTGATATTCTTGGGTGTGGGATTAGTGTACAAATAAAACACATTGGTGTGCAATTAAGATTAATTTATTGCTAAGTTTTCAAACAAATTTAAATGAGTTGAAATTGTGAAAACGTCTGAGGTTACACATGTAACCATGGTTCCCCGAGAGGGAACGAGATGCTGGGGAATGCAGCATGCATGACCGGTGTCTGAAGCATGTGTGAAACAACGCCAATCTATTGGCCCACCTGGCCCATGACGTCATAGACAGGATGCCTGGAAGTATAAAAGGGCACCTGCTGAATATGTCATCCACTTTAGCTGTCTAAAGGAGACGTAGACAGGCAGGCCGAAGGCATGGCAAAGGGCCGCAGCGTCTCATTCCCTGCTCGAAACCGAGTGTTTCCGCAGGTCGTAACCCGAGAGTCTCGCCCTTGTAGGGGAACATCACGCTGGCAACCCCCTAGGGGGCACATTGGGGAACAAAATCCAAACACAATGCCACTGACGCCACGGGCCGCTCACGCAACTTGGCAGAAATGGGGGAAGCCGAATAGATCAAGGGGAACATCGCATCCAAGTTAAGAGCACAGCTATCCTCAGTTAGCTATGCTATGTGAGCAGAACTAGCCTGAATACACAAGACAACTGAGGAGGCCAACTAGAAAGCCTCTAGAGGAGCTCAAAAGATGCTACATAAATCCCTAAGAAGGGGAGCAATCACCGAGCTATCAACAGCTAGTCCCGCACAGCTACTAAATAACAAGGTAAACCCTCCTATGCGGCTACCCAGACCACAAAGAGTGGGCTATCTACTTACAACCCTAGCAGGGGAGATAGCGCTATCTATGCGAGGGCTCAAGGAGACCGCTACTTAAAGACACTAGGAAGGGGAGCAGTCACTGAGCTAGCACACAGATATCCTCAGATAGCTGTGTGTGTAGGAAGGGCTACCAGAAGAGGGACTAGACTGAAACTACCCAGACCACAAAGAGTGGGCTGTCTACTTACGACCCAAAAGGGGAGACAGCGCTGTCCAGGTAAGGGCTCAAAAGACTGCTACTTAAAACCCTAAGCAGGGGAGCAATCACTGAGCTAGCACATAGCTATCCTCAGATAGCTAGGCTCTAGGAAAGGGGACCACTCCATGAGAGGGCTCACCGCAACTGCAGTAGAACACAGCTAGCCTCAGACAGCTGTATTCAAGTAAGCCCATCCTGCCATAACAATGGCTGGAATATAACCACCCTCAGATGGCTATACTAAGGAGGTCCCCAATCCGCGTCAGAGCCTAGATAGCCTTCCTACAGAGCTGCCCAGACCACATAGAGTGGGCTATCTACTTACTACCCTAGCAGGGGAGATAGCACTGTCTAGGCAAGGGCTCAAAGAGGCCGCTACTTAAAGACCCTAAAAAGGGGAGCAGTCACTGAGCTAGCACACAGATATCCTCAGATAGCTATGTACCTGGGAAGGGCTACCAGAAGGGGGACCGACTGAAACTACTCAGACCACAAAATGTGGGCTGTCTACTTGGTTGTTGTTTTTTTTAAAAAAATTTACACAAGAAGGGAGACAGCACTGTCTAGGTAAGGGCTCAAGAGACCGCTACTTAAAACCCTAAGCAGTGGAGCGATCACCGAGCTAGCACATAATTATCCTCAGATAGCGAGGCTCTAGGAAAAAGGGGCCCACTCCATGAGAGGGCTCACCGCAATTGCAGTAGAACACAGCTAGCCACAGATAGCTGTATTCAAATAAGCCCGTCCCGGCCAAAAACAATGGCTGGAATATAACCACCCTCAGAAATCTATATTAAGGAGGTCCCCAATCCGTGTCAGTCCTGACGTAAGGCTAGCAATCAAAGAATCTCTTATTTACACCTGTTTGCCGCTGTTATTAAATGTTGAAAGCATTGTGAAATTTCAAACTCGAGTTGCAATGACGAGATCACTGCATTAATGCGCTCAACAGTCTGACAATGCTCATCGCTGCAACCTTTCATGCGATGGGAGTAGATGTAAATATTAGGCTGTCGAAATGGCTGAAAAACTAAATTAGAATTTTGTACTTAAATATTATCAAATCGAACTATATTTGAATTTAAAATGCATAATTTCAGTTTGGGTGAAGAAAAGCTTTTGGATTCTCTCACGAGGCCACAAGAGGGCGCATCGAGCAAAAAAATTACTAATGCACGTTTCTTCAAAGCATCATCTTTGAAAAATTGCAATAATTTTAAATAAATGTTTATAAACCATTATAATTAATTTCTTAACACCTATAAACAACGCATCATGTTTGCATAGTTTAATACACGGCCTAAAGCCAATCACATAGGGAGGAGTAGCATTTCATTTAAAAACCGAGTTGCATTTTGATTGGGGGAAAAAACTCTCTATAATCTCACGATATGTTTTTTACAAGTTGAACTTACATTAATTTTACATGGCTTTCTAAACCTGCGGCTCTTTTGTGCGAGATGCGAGTGCAATGTGATAGATGTCCCTCTAGAAAATGTGATTAAATATGCGTTCTGTGTGAACGGCTTGGTTTCGGTTTTTGATGTAAACAAGATCTTCTCCGATCTTGATGTTCTCTTTTCCCGCAATATTTGTAATTAACAATGCAGCTGTGCCGCATCTAGTGGCTTCAACTGGATAGGTTAACAAAAACATGAGGCTTGTTTGAGATGTGCCTCGCCTCGCCTGAAATGAAGGCGAGAGTAGGTGGCTGCAATGAGGGGAGGAGTGAAATAAGTGCAGTCACGATGGACAGTTCTGACCTCTCGAAGTGGAACAGATACAGAGATCAGAGGCGGATATCGCATTATTCTCACTCACATGCTGTGTTGCTAATAAAAATTATATAATTTCAGTTCTGTTGCCTTTATATAAAAATAAATATGATGACCAAGACACTCAAAGTGCTTGCTATTAATTGCCAATACGAGGTGTATAATCACATATCTCACACAGCGATCGCACGTCCATAGGTTTGGAACATTCATGCATAATTTAAATACAAGGCCCGGGGAATGGATGGATGGCTTCATCTGTACACCTTTCCCCCGATCGCTCTGCTCCCGGGAGTTCTAGAGAGAGTGCGTCGGGACGGGGTCCGTCTATTGCTAGTAGCCCCGTTCTGGCCGGGCCGAGTATGGTTCTTGGACCTGATTTCTCTCCTCGACGGCACTCCATGGGAGATTCCCGTCAGGAGGGATCTCCTCTCACAGGCGGAGGCCGCACCCCCGCCCAGAGTTGTGGAAGCTGTGGGTGTGGCTCCTGAGGGGGCACAACTCATAGCCTCTGATCTCTCAACCGAGGGTGTTGAGACCATCCTCCAATATAGAGCTCCCTCAACGAGGAAACTGTACGCCCTGAAGTGGAAACTTTTCACTTCATAGTGCGGAGACCACCAGCTTGACTCAGTTAACTGCCCGGTTGGTACAGTGCTGGAGTTCTTGCAGGCCCGTTTCTCTGCGGGGTTAACCCACTCCACCCTGAAGGTCTACGTGGCGGCTATAGCGGCCTACCATGCCCCTCTTGATGGTCACTCAGTGGGCAAGGACCCCCTGGTTACACGTTTCCTCCGCGGTGTGATGAGGTTGAGGCCTCAGGTACGATCTCGTGTACCTCTTTGGGACCTCGCTGTGGTGTTAGAAGCTCTCTCTAGGCCTCCTTTTGAGCCTATCGAGGAGATATCAGATCATCTTCTTACGTTAAAGACTGTGTTTCTCTTAGCTATATCTTCTCTAAAGAGAGTTGGGGATCTGCAGGCTCCTTTCAGGCCCTTTCTGTGGCTCCTTCCTATCTCGACTTTGCGCCCGGTCTGGCCAAAGCTTTTTTGTACCCTCGTGCGGGGTATGTCCCTAAGGTCCCCTCCTCTACACCACGGCCTGTCGTGGGCTAACCATGGCTTTATTGAGGATCGGGAGACATAACACATGACACCTTTCGGGGAGACCCTACGGGCGGAAGGGACATAGGTTACTCAGTAGACTTAGGTGATGTTCCCTCCCGAGCATTACCTGTGACAATGCATCACAGGTGCCACGTTGGTCCGCCTCGGTGTGTGCAGAAAAGAACAGAGCTGCCCTGTGGAGAAAGGCGGACCAACTGCTTGTGTGCTATGGTCCCCCTAAGAGAGGTCATCCTGCTTCCAAGCAGACCCTCAGCCGGTGGATAGTGAATGCCATTACTGTTCCTCTGATCTCCCCTCACCATTGGGGTCAAGGCTCACTCACAAGAGTGTGGCGCCTCCAGGGCCTTTCTGGCAGGTGTTCCTATGCAGGACATCTGCAACGCTGCAGGATGGTCTACGCCCCTCACGTTCGTCAGGTTCTATGACCTAGATTTGCAAGCCACTCCAGGCCCCTCTGTTCAATTGCCATAGCTGTGCTCTTCCACACTAGGCAGCGATTTGCAAGTCTGGTGGCGTGGACATCTCGTTCCCCTAGCGTTTTTCGATGCAGCTCGTGTTCCTGAAGGGGAACGTCTCTAGGTTATGTATGTAGCCATGGTTCCCCGAGGGAACGAGATGCTGCATCGCAAGGCCATACTTCTGGCATCCCTGCTAGAGCTTGCTTCACTCCTAAGAAGCTAGCGCCGGCTGCACCTCACATGCTCTTAAAGCTTCCTGGTCATGACGGTAGCCCCCGCCTCGACGTCTCGCCTAGCGTTCGACTGATTACACATATGATTCAGACTTGTCTCGCTGTAAGGCTTCCACTAACGTGTCTGCCACGCGTCTCGTTCCCTCGGTGAACCATGGTTACATACGTAATCTGGGATGATTTTGCTCATCTCAAACAAGCCTATGATAATGCAATGACACTTACACTGTCATCGCATCTCGTGCGCCACTTATAAGGCTGCCTCCTTAACGCACACCTAAAGTTTGAATGCAACGTTTTTGCATTAGAATGTGGATTTTTTTTTTATTTTTGACGAATATTCGAAATTTGAATTGTTTTTTTTATAGTAAATATAATGCTATAATCAACACTCTCCATGATTAGTTAATCTCAACAGCTGTAACAGTAAAAATGTAGTAAAAGCTTTGGAGAGAGCTCCACATGTAATACTTATTTCATATTCAAAGATATTACCCACTCATAGCAGTGGGCGTTTACATGAAGTCTCACAGCAACCACGACCCTTCCAACAGAGCGTTCAAATCAGAGGGTTAAAATAAGGGTAGAAAATCTTTTTTTTATTTTTTTAAATATGACAATTTGTGAGGTAAAAATTATACTAACATTATAAGTGCACCTCAGGAAACATTATAAAATAAAAATGCATCGGAATAGAACCTGCCCCAGGTCATAATAGAGTGATAGGGTTAATAGGCTCTTACATAGAGAGTCTTTTCTGATCTCTACACTGAAGCAACTCAACTTCCAGGCGTTAAATGGGAATTAGACCTTGTCCCTTTTTGTAATTAATTCAGATCTGAAATACTTATATGTGTTGATTCTTGTTTGTATGTTTTTTTGTTTGTTTTTGGTTTTTTAAAGAAATTTATACTATGTACATACATACATTGATTTGTGGAGTCTGATTTATATATTTAAGTTTATGTAATTTTCTTCTTTTTTTTTCTTCCTCTCCTTTATATATGATTATATTGTGTTTGATTTAATTTGATATGTAATCGTCGAACTTCCTCTCTTCTGTTTGTCCTGTGTAACACTACCAGGTCATTGTTATTTGACTAATTAATTCCTGCTCAAAATGAACTCAGATTGTGTTTGTTACTCACACCCTGACGAAGCCAAAATAGCCACAACACGTAGGTGTGCACTTGTCACCTGTTTTTAAAACTTATAGCCATGATGAAATAAAGGCTTTTTAAAATATTTGAATAAGATTCGAGTGCCTTGGACTACCATTATTCTTACGAATTAAAAAATGCAGTTCATGACCTCTTTAATAATTGATGCGGTATCTGAATACTGTATATTTCAAATAAAACAACAAAATAGTACATAGTTTAGTCCAGCTGTTGTCCTGACTGTCTAAAGAGGTTTGAAAATGGATAACGAGAAGCTGTTAAAAATAAAGTAATTTGACTGAACAAGCTAAAGTCTGATCATATAAAAATAGCTTCTTAAGGTAATAACTATGCATTTACAGCGTAAAGAAATGGCACAACTAATAATTAAATGAAGAATTAATTAGGAAATATATGACTGGGTATTAAGTGTGGTAGTTTATCTTATGCCTGTGGTAAAACACATTACTGTAGCTAAACGTTGCAGACCTGTTTATGCTGTATGTCTACTGGTGGATTATTCTTTTCTGCTGTTAACCACAAATTATCAGAAGGTAAGCAGACAAATGTTAAACAAATTCAAAAATGCACACCACAGTCATAAAATTAAAAGAAAAGCATGTGAGAGAACAGACCACTAATCACTAAACCATTTCCCTGTTCAGAACAGCAGATGGAAGTCTTGAGTGTAGAGATGATTTCCTGTCACTACAGATTAGCACAGAGCTGAGAGCTCCAGATTCCTTCGGCAGCTGCCTGAATCAGTGCGAGAGCCCCACTGGGCACAGTCAGCTCACGGCATCAGCCAAAACAGCAGCAAGCACGCCTGTGAGAAACACCACATACTGCAATGCCTTTAACACTATTCTACAGATATTATATGCAGCAAAGTACTGGATTCTTCATGCCTTCAGGCATAATATGGCATCATTATCCAGTCCTGAGACAACATGTGCAAGACGCTCCAGATAAAAGAGCGGGAAGTAGAGGGGGGAAAAGCGGGGGGTGAGGGGCTGGTTCTGTTGTAGAATCACACAAAGTAAGCCGATGGATTTTACAGATGGATGGTTCAGAATATGGCGCTACACAAGTTCCACATTATTGCTTTTTATTAAAGGGAAGCAGAGATAGAAATATCAAGACAAAGACAGTACAAAAGACCCTAAATGAAGGACCAGTGCGGCGGTAATTCTAAGATTTCACGGCACATTTCACAAGAAAATTGAGCATCTTAGCAGGAGACAGAAGCACTGTAAATAACGCAGACTAATTGATTTAAAAAGAATCCTCTTGTATCATAATATGTTTCACACTGAATACCCAAATGAATGTGTAAATGACAAAGACCGTCTTGTAGACATTTGATATTTAAATATTTTATTTAATGGCATATTTTTCCTAAGTACTATTATTGAACAACTAAAAATCAAGTCAGGATCTTGGTTTGATTCTGGTAACAGACTCTTAGTTTCATAGTCATGTCAAAGCTTTAAACAATTCACATACTATCATCTAAACCTTGCAAGAATTATATGTTTTGTTGCCATTCAAGACTTGGAGAAACTTGTTCATGCCTTCAAGCAGGGTAGACTATTGTAATGGTCTTCTCACTGGCCTTCTCGAGAAGACCATAAGACAGCTGCAGCTCATCCAGAACGCTGCTGCCAGGATTCTGACTAGAACCAGAAAATCTGAGCATATCACACCAGTCCTCATGTCCTTACACTGGCTTCCAGTTACATTTAGCATTGATTTTAAAGTACTTTTACTCGTTTAGAAATCACTCAATGGCCTAGGACCTAAATACATTGCATATATGCTCACTGAATATAAACCTAACAGACCACTCAGATCATTAGGATCCAGTCAGTTAGAAATACCAAGGGTTCACTGAAAACAAGGGGAGTCCGCTTTAAGTTATTATGCTGCCCGCAGTTGGAATCAGCTTCCAGAAGAGATCAGATGTGCTAAAACATTAGTCACATTTAAATCTAGACTCAAAACTCATCTGTTTAGCTGTGCATTTATTGAATGAGCACTGTGCAATGTCCAAACTGATTGCTCTATATTTTATGTATAATCATTTTCTACTCTTAAATGTTTGTAAAAAATTTTGTTTTTAATTGTTTTAAATTCATTTTAAATCAATTTTTTAATAATTTTCAAAGTTTTTAAATTCCTTGTTTTATTGTTGTGATTATTTTTGATTATTATTTTCTTTTCTTTTATGTAAAGCACTTTGAATTACCATTGTGTATGAAATGTGCTATATAAATAAACTTGCCTTGCCTTGCCTTACTATGAATGAAAACCAGTATCACCGATACCAACACTACTGATGCTTTTTTTTTCCAATTTCTGATAAAATGAGTAATTATAGCCATTTAACATTACACTATACTTGAAAACCAGGCCTAAATTGCATATAAATTGCACAAAAAAATGGATGTAGCATTAATTGAGTTATACTGTGCTCTATTTTAACATGTTAAAACTGCAAATTGTAATCGTTAAAACACGTAATTTTTTCCAGACCAGTATTTGAAATAAGTAGAAAAGTCTAATTCTATAACCAAAGCATTCACTCTGAGATTATTTTATTTATTTTTTTAAAACAACACCTCCAGGAGAATGAAGGGATCCAAACCGAGCATAAAATAAATATTAAACAACCGTGTTATTACTGAATGTTATTTAGCAGGGAACTGTCTGCATGTAATTGCTTTGCAATCATCACAATATTCCAAAAATACCTATGAGATTTCTTTGCTAATCTCTTAATAGGCTGCTATTTTTCAGTAAAGGGGATTGAATAATTAATCAGGGAGGTGACACTGCTGTCTTTTGCATTTTATTTATTTTAAATGAACAGTGATTTGAACTGTTGAAATGAACACATACAGTACACAACCAGAGAAGGACTTAGCTTCACTGTTACATTGATCACAGCCTTTGTATTCAATTCAAATGGCAAACGAGGCAAACGGCCTGTTTAAACGGAGATAACGGGTCTCATAGTGGTTCTCACTAATATAAGTTGTCATGGCCACAACACACACTCGGTGACCCGAGTTTTGTTCTGTCCATGAAACGTGACGTGCACTGTACCTCTTAAGTGTTAGTTCACCCCAAAATAAAAACTCTGTCATCGTTTTTACCCTCACATCATTCCAAAACAGATTTCCGTACTTTCTTCTGTGGAACATAAAATAAGAGATACTTTGAAAAATGTCTCAGTGTTGGTTGCAACCTAGGCTCATTTAAAAAGCATGCCTCTACCTACATTTTTGCCACATAAACAGTTTTGCTGAAATGAACACTAGCAGTACAACAACTTATTGCTTTTCACAAAAATATGATTACAGGTGTGATATATGATTAAAAAAGACTTGCACAACACTATATTATGACCTCAAAACAATTTTACCATGGTGCATGATTTTTTTTTAAGTCCCCCTTAAAAAAAAACACCATTTTGCATTTGCATCAATACCACCCATATGTATGGCTTTTCTGACATAGTAAACTTGCTCAGTAACTCACCTGGTACAACATTGTACTTGCAGCGCAAAGCACAAAATTCAACAAAAATCTCAAAGGCTTGTAGAAGCAAGCTACAATATCATGGTTGCTTCAGCTAATGCATTTCTATCTCACGTTTGGTTTTGTTAACACTATCGGTGAGGTTTAGTGTAGGTGGCACCTTATTATCAAATGCAATAGAACACTGACCTTTAGCGCCATTCACTGGATATTTCATTTCTGAACTGCAATGATACAATACAACTCTTCCATCTGTTTTGGATAAAACTGAATGCACTTTTAGCATTATTTTGCTGAAATATCACCACAGGCAATGGTAACCAAAATCTGAAAAAATCTTTTGTGTTCTCCAGGAAAATAAAATGTTAACCGAATTGTTTCAACATGAGGTTGATTATATGATGAAAACATTTTCATTTTTAGGTGAACTAAAATTAACTTATATCCTGCACTCTCTCACAATTCAGTCACATTCACACAATTTTATTCATGCCTCAACATCAGCATCGTTTTAATTGTGGAGTTTCTTTTTGGTGTGGTTTATGGTACAGAAAAAACTGTTGCCTAATTGCTTCTTGCTAAACTGAACTGTAATCTGACAAACCAACTTAATATGTTCCACAGAAACTAAAATCACCTGTTGGCACTGTGTAATATGAGATGGCAGTATAATATGAGATTAAATGCAAGCGGTTTTATTTTCTGGTCTTGGGGAAATTACTCGGGCTCTAATGAGAGGATTGAAATCTCCACCTCCACTAAGCAGAATTTCTCCCCCTCTGCTAAATGGCTCTTCTGGCTAACCTCTGAGACATCTCTTCACACTCGCTGAGCAGTGTGACACGCACATACACACATGTTCTCTCGCTCCTGCTCTCTCTTTCGCTACCTTCATTAAACCAGCTTATCACATTCGACAGACAGGGCTTCAACAATGTCATCTAAAAAACAGAATCTTTTTTTTTTAAATTTAATTGTCACGCCAGAGGTCTCATTTGCAGCACTGCCACAATCTTTTATTTGGGATAGTGTCAACATAACAGAATGGATCCTTTGGAAAAAACTCTGGTGATTGAATTTATAACAAAAGTTATGTTTTTACATTTAGTCATTTTGCAGACTTTTGTATTTATTTATTTATTTTCCTTCAGGCTTTGACAAGTATTAGAAGGCTTTGTCTCTTTACGATTAAAATCCAGGTGTCCAAAATACATTAATACAATCTAGATTTTATCATTATCTGAAGAAAATGTAATTGGTGCTTGGTAGTGCACAAGTTGTCGGAAGTACACAAGGGTTGCCAGGTTGTTGCTATGGTGTTATAGGTAGTTGCTAGGATATTGCTGTGGTGTTCTGGGTGGTTTCTAGGTGGTTGCTTACTGGCCAGAGTTAAAACTAATAGTCAAAATAGTATAAAATAAATTCATTTTATTTAATTACAGATTATTTGTCATGTATTTCTTGTGTTTGTATTTCTTGTGTTTGTGTTTCATGAGGACTTTTACTGATGTGTATTCCCATTTCTTTGATTTCGGTTTTCATTTACATTTTATTTACATTAATTTTACATTACATTTACATTTAGTCATTTAACAGATTATTTTATCCAAAGTGACTAACAAATGAGGACAACAGAAACAATCGAACCAACAAAAAAGCAATGGTTTCCATAGTTTTTAATAATTCTCCACATCGGTTTCTAGTTTAGATGTATTACTTATAATAAAACTATATACAATTCATACTGTGTGTGTGTTTATATACATGAAGAGTTCAGATGCAAAAGCCTCTAAGTGCCATCATCTAAAATGAGGATTTTTATCAGGCTCCTATATTAATGTTCAGTTATTTCACTTTAATAGCATAGAAAAGGACCTATACATTGCCATTAAAGTAAAATGACCGAACCTACGATTTAGAGCCTGATAAGAATGCTAATTTTATGCTAATTTACAAATAATTTTTCACCGTGTGTGTGTATGTAATATGCATGTGTGTGTGTGTGTGTGTGTGTACACATACATGCACACACACACAGTGAAAAAATTATTTTTCAAAGTTTTAAAACAAATATTATAGTACTGAAATACTATTTTAGTTTTTCTACTTCAAAATTTCACATTTAACTGAAATTTTCCCAAAATGCCTTACTGTGTTGCTTTGTAATATTAATTAATTAATTTAATTATTTTAATTAATTTAGTCAAATTTACTATCAATTTCTGAGTGAAAATTGTTTCTACACCAAATTATTTTCAGTGTACCTCAGGTTTTTTTTTTACTTCATTGTTGGTTGTAGTCTTAGACTTTATGTTAAGTTGACACATTTGTTTGATGTTTCCTTGGCCGCTTCCTCTTTGTTTTGATTTCTTTTTTATTGTCTTGTTTTAATAAAGACTGCAAACAGATGCACAACTCCTACTCTCTTCCCTAAGTGACCGTGACTTTATTGTAAGTAAATCAAAGTAAATTTGCCACACTGAAAAGAACATTCTGGGCATGCAAAGTTAAACATATGATTTACATGAGGAAGAATTTGAACGCAGTGAATGCAGCTCAACGCAGCCAGTGGCTACTGTGAAAGATGGATATTCTGACAAATAAATGGCAGTCGCCCACTCACTGTGATGCAGAGGCTACTTTGGCCTTTAGTCTAGACTGCATCATTGGAGGAACAGCTGAAGAACAGCCCTAAAGCACCTTCACCTTTCAGACTTATGCCAGCACAGATTCAGATTAGCACATTGGAAAAACACCTCCACACTCATGCAGTCAGACTGACGTCATTTAAAAGCCTCCAGACTGATTACATCATACCTAAAGATAATTTATTGTATGGTATAAATCATATACAGCAATACTTTACCCTCTTATTAAAACCACATACAGACCCAATGCATCCTTCCAGTTATAGCCCGCTTTCATTAATAAACACAGATTTAAAAATAATTTCTAAAGCTCTAGATACTAGAATAGAAACAGTCATCCCAACACTAATACATCATGATCAAACAGGTTTTATTAAACACTGGAATGATTCAGACAATATCCGAAGATTATTCAACTTAATTAGCCTTGCCCAACAAAAACAAGATTAAACTATAACTGTATCACTTGACGCTGAAAAAGCATTTGATAAAGTAAACTGGACTTTTCTATTCAATACTCTACAAAGATTTGGCTTTGGAGAGTCATTCATTCACTGGATCAAAATATTATACACTTCACCCAGGGCCACAATAATCACAAATAGAATCACATCAAAAATGTTACACTTCACTGAGGGACCAGACAGTGATGCCCACTCTCTCCTTTATTTGCCATTTTTATAGAGCCACTTGCAGCAGCAATACGACAAAATAATAGCATTAAAGGAATACAAGACTCCAACAAACAACACAAGAAATGTCTTTATGCAGGTGATTTATTATTATGTTTACAGGACCCCTATGACTCATTAGAGGAAACCTTTAAAATTATTAGTATTTTCTCCAAAATTTCAGATTATACAATAAACTGGAATCAATCAATCATACTACCTCTCTCTGAAGATGCCTGGGATTCTAAAGTTCATATCACTTCTCTTCCACTCTGCACTGGTAACATTACATATTTGGGTATTAACATTTCCCTCAAGCTATCAGAGTTATTTAATCTTGACTATGCGCCCCTTTTAAAGAAAATTACAGATGATTTTAAACGCTGGACTAACCTTCCACTATCACTTGTCGGCTGCATTGCTACAGTTAAAATGAAAATTTTACCACAAATTAACTAGCTGTTCTCAATGCGTCCGACAACTCCCACAGATAAATGGTTTAAATCACTAGACTCGTTAACTTCTTATTTCTACTGGAAAAACAAAACACCTAAAATATCTCTGGCAAAATTGCAAAAAACAAAGTCACAAGGTGGCAATGTGCTGTGCAAAAACAGCAATGACTAAATGGAAAAAAAAAGATTTAGTCTTCTCCCCAACCCTGACCTCTGGAAGGAAATCTGTAACAGTATATTTTTTATGACTAACACAAACCTTCAACTTATACAATACAAGATTCTTCACAGGACTCACATCACCTAAAGAAAGTTGTTTAACATGGGTTTTAGGGACACTGATATTTGTTCACAGTGCACACTGGGAAGCACAGATGAATATTTTCACGCCGCATGTACTTTTCTGCCTGTTTACTCATTTTGGATATCTGTGACTAAAAGATTTTCTGATATCTTGGGCTGTAGAATCCCCCCGTCACCATCACTCTGCTTACTCGGAAACAGCATAAAAGTTGATAACCTCCCAATAAAGTATAAAAATCCACTTATCATTTCTCTAACTATCGCAAGAAAATTATTCTAAACTGGAAATCTAAAAATTGTATAAACCCATAAATAACCCACTTGCCTCATCTTCTTACAGAACACATTACATTAGAAAAAAATACATTCACTCACAAGAATATGTTCATATTTACCAAAATCTGGAATCCATTTGTACAACATCTTAATATAGGTCAAACACCTGGAACCGGAACCCCATGCATATTCTCCCAGCCACAACCCCATAGAATTTTATAGAACTATAAGAAATTGTATGGGGAATGAGGGAAATGGAAAATGAATTAAATGCTAACATGTATGATAATTATGTTATACAGTAATATCTATATATATATATAGATATATATATATAATATATCTATATATATAATATTATCACTTAATTATATTAATCTACATTAGTTTATAATAACTACATATAGATATACTGTCATGGATTTAACTGTTACTATTTTTATTATTATTACATTTTGCAAGCAAGATGTTGCTGGTGTTTTTTGTTTTTTTTGCAAATGTAGCTACAAAATTATAATATATAAATGTAATTCTATCTCTTTATTATTACTACTTTTATCTGTTTAGTCATCTTTATTTTCTTTGTTCAACTATTTTTTCCTCTCTCTTTCTTCTCTTTCCCACTCCTATATTTATTTATTTATTTGTTTGTTTAGATTATTCCAATTATTATTATATATAAAGTCAACTTTCGCCTGTATGAGGAAAGTGAAATACAGTATGTCCCACCACTCCACTCCACATTAGTAGATCGAAAATATCACTTGGCAAGTTGGCATAAATGTAGGCTTTTTGGTGGTTTGTGCTCACGTTTAATTAATGAAATCATAGCATAAAGACATGTACACAGAATAGCTCTTGTGCTAGGATGCTGTTGAAAGCTCAATGCAGAATGCTGTTGTCACTGCTGCAAACTCCCAAATATAAAAAATAATTTTATATAATTTTTCAAAATTGTAAATAAAACTTCGAAAGATTATTGCAGTATGTTTTAATTTATTTCATAGAACTGTGGGGAACATCGAACTGTGTCCTCTAGCGGTCGCTATGGGGAATGCCTTCAGCGTGACTGGTGTCTGAAGCATACACCTAAAACACGACAATATCATTGGCCAGCGACAGCCTATGACGTCATTACCGGCGCGACCACAGTATAAAAGGGAGCCGGAAGAACACGTCATCCTCTTCCTCGTCTTCAAGGGACTGTTTTGTTTGAAGTGTGCATTCCAGTAAGAATGATTATTCTTCTTTACCATGGCGAGCACTAGTAAGGTGTTTAGGAAGTGTGTGGATCCGTGTCTTCGTTATTTGACACCTGACAACACACATGATCTTTGCGTCTTTTGTTTGGTTGAAGAGCATGCACACGATGTCCTGGAGGGGGCAATCTGCGTACATTGTGAACGTTTTCCGATGAAAAAGCTCCGCTCTCGTTTGTCTCTCTTTTCGAGGAAAGAGGGACAGCCATCAGCTCCCTGTGGTTCAGGACCCACCGCTGCTGAGGCACGGAGGAAAATTAGCTGAAAGATGAGTTGAGTTGAAAAAGGGTCTCTCCCTTAGGCGCTCATCGGTCATGGATGAGAGTGAGCTGCTGGATGACGATACTATTTCTATTACATTGTCTGATCCGGCGGCTAGTGCTCCGCTGACTCCAAGCCAGGAAGAACAGGAGATGTTAGATGAGGATGAAGAAGTTGAGACTGAATCCTCTCATTTTTCATGCCCTGTGTACGCTGAGTTGCTTGAGGTTATGGATCACACCACGGCGAGGCTTGGACCGGCACCACGTACGCAGGTCAGGCTGCAGCTTCGTTGCACACTATGGCGGTGCTTCAGGCTTATCAGGCTGACTTGTTGAAAGACCTGGATAAAGGTTCTTTATCCAACGCTCTCTCTTTATATCAATGCTCTCATCCGGACCAGACTAAAGCCTGAGCCATCTACTCACCTCCCTCTGAGAGTATCAACATCTGCTCTCATCTTCCTCACCTTAATTCCTCTAAAGCCACCCACCTGACCGAGGTTAGGTAGGAGCCTCCTGCGCTTGCATTGCAGTCTCTCATGCTGGACCTATGACGTTTTGGTTAGATTCCATGTCTCATAGAACTACTTTGCTGATGGTCTGGACCCAAGAGCTCTTCGGACTTCACTTTAACACGGTTTTCACCTTGGGCCCCACTCGACTTATGTATCCCTGGTGATACATTTCTGAGCAGGGTGTTTGCTACCAAAGATCTGTCGAATCAGTTCCTTTGAGCAAGCTCATTCAGAGCTGGCGGTAGCCCCCTGGGTGACAGGCCAGGGTCTGGTTTATTGTCCTAGTCGCCTGGCCATATCCCCTTAAAGGAATCGCTTTCTTCTGATTCCAAGTCTTTCAAGCTCTGCCCCGGGTTCAGGCTTTCTAGCCCAGCCCTTAACAGGTAAGTTTTAGGGTATGCAGCTCAGGCCTTTGGCTGAAGGGGATAATGTCACTGACAGCTGTCAAGGCGTCCTAGGGGCAGCTCCCATGGCTTGGTAGAGTTGTCACTTAGTGCTCGCCATGGTGCTTGGCATGCACTCCCCTCAGCATGGCGTCGTGGGTATACCATTCCCCATAGCGACCGCTAGAGGATGCAGTTCGATGTTCTCTCGGAAGGGAATGTCTCAGGTTACATATGTAACCATGGTTCCCTTTCAGTCGGTCACTCCGAGTCACGTCGGTGACTGATGAATTGGGATCTCGCTTCGAGAGACCAATCTACTTCGAGAGTAATGCACATTGGCATGCAATTATTGCATCCAGCTGCCGCTGATCACAGCGTGAGCATAAAAAGGCAGCCGGTGCAATGCATACCATCTTTTCACTTCGGAGCCGAGCGACAACATCGTTCTGCTCCATCCATGTGTCTTCAGTGAGCTACGAGTTCAACGCGCTCTTGGAAGATCCTGATGTTGGCGGATGGCGCTTCAGCGGTGGTCGTTCTGTAGTGATGCAGTTGTGTCCTAAGACCGCCTCCTCCTGGCGGGGAGACCCGTCGCTCCCTTCCCGGGCCTGTAGGCATTCGTCTGGTCTGACCGGCAGTGCTTATACGGCTTGCGGGTAAGCTGCTTCCGCCTTACACGCTATGACGTTACTGCAGGTGCACCATGTTAAGGCACTGAAGGACCTGCACGAGGGTTTTCACGATCCGGAGTTCTGAAAGAGCTCCGAACCGCCACTGACCTTGCGCTCCGAGTGACGAAGGTCACGGCGAGTTCTCTGGGTCGTGCTATGTCCACGCTTGTGGTCCAGGAGCACCATCTCCGGCTGTGTCTGGCCGACATAAGGGATGCCGACAAGGTTCGGTTCCTTAATGCCCCTGTGTCCCACTCCTTCTGTCCTCTTCGGCGACGCGGTCGAGAGCTCTGCCCAGCAGTTCTCGGCTGCACAGAAACAGACTGAGGCAGGTCGTCACACCCTTCCCTGGCGGGCAGCTGCTGCCTCCACCCATCCACCAGCCGCAGCGCCCCAGCCTGCTCGTCGCCGAGGGCGGGCCCCCGCATCCGCCCCCGCTACCCCGCCACATCCGCAGCAGCCTCCACCCAAGCAGTGCCACTCCCAGCGACCCCCCCTCCAAACCCTGGTGCAAGACGGAAGAGCAAGCGGCCCTAAACGGCGACCCAGGGATGGCGGGATCTTGCTCTTCGGGAGATGGTGAAGCACATACCATCCAACTACATCCCAGACACCACAGGCTCTGCTATGCGATTCAGTTCGCCCGGCGTCCCCCCAAGTTCAGCGGCATCCGCTTCACGACAGTGAAGGCGGCCAATGCTCCTGTCTTGCGTTCAGAGATCGCAGTGCTTCTGGCGAAGGATGAGATAGAGCTGGTCCCTCCAGCTGATATGAGTACAGGGTTTTACAGCTCCTACTTCATTGTACCCAAGAAAGGCGGTGGGTTATGGCCAATCTTGGACCTGCGTGTCTTGAACCGGGCCCTGCACAGGTTACCGTTCAAGATGTTGACGCAGAAACGCATCTTCGGGTGCGTCCATCTCTGAGATTGTTTTGCAGCGATCGACCTGAAGGACGCGTACTTTCATGTGTCGATCCTTCCGCGCCACAGACCATTTCTGCAGTTCGCGTTCGGAGGATGTGCATATCAGTACAAGGTCCTGCCCTTCAGGTTGTCCCTGTCTCTCTGTGTTTTCACTAAAGTCACGGAGGGGACTTGTGTTCCCCTCAGAGAGCAGAGTGTTCGCATCCTCAACTATCTTGACGATTGGTTTATACTAGCACAGTCTCGGGTTCAGTTGTGTGAGCACAGGGATCTGGTGCTTCGGCACCTCAGTTGGGTCTTTGGGTCAACTGGGAAAAGAGCAAACTCTCTCTTTTCTCTTTTCTCGGTATGGAGTTGGATTTGGTCGAACAGACAGCACGCCTCACAAAGGAACATGCACGGTCGGTGCTGACCTGCTTGAATTCGTTCAAGGGCAGGACAGCGGTCCCACTGAAACTATTTCAGAGGCTCCTGGAGCATAAGGCTTCATATGAGACCGCTCCAGCACTGGTTTCATGGCCGAGTCCCGAGGTGGGCGTGGCAGCGCGGCACTCACCGTGTCTAAGTTACACCGGCCTGCCACCAAACCTTTAGCCTGTGGTCAGACCTTACTTTTCTTCGGGCAGGAGTGCCCCTAGAACAGTTCTCCAGGCATGCTGTGGTTCACACGAATGCCTCTACCACCGGCAGCCCATCCCAACCCCTGACTGCATGCCCGTTGTATTGGCCCCCATCTGCACTGGCATATCAGTTGCCTAGAGTTGTTAGCGGTGTGCCTTGCTTTGAACCATCTCAAAGGGCGCTTACGGGGGAAATACGTGCTGGTCCGAACAGACAACACAGCGACCATTGCGTACATCAACCGACAAGGTAGCCTGTGCTCCCGTTGTATGTTGCAACTCACCTGACACCTCCTCCTTTGGAGTCGGAAGGTTCACATTCCGGATCTGCTCAACCAATTATAAAATTAAGTAAAAAAAACGTCCGACGAGCTGTCCCGAGCTGCGCTCCCGGGAGAATGGGACTCCATCCCCAGACGGTCCAGCTGGTTTGGGGTCGTTTCGGAGCCGCTCAGGTAGACCTTTTTGCCTCTCCAGAAACCTCTCACTGCCATTTGTTCTTCGCCCTGACCGAGGGAACAATCGGCATGGACGCACTGGCACACAGCTGGCCGCGGGGCCTTCGCAAGGATGCGTTTCCCCCAGTGAGCCTTCTCGCACAGACGCTGTGCAAGGTTAGGGAGAACGAGGAGCAGGTCCTGCTTGTGGCGCCGTATTGGCCAACTTGGACCTGGTTCCCCAAACTAATGCTCCTTGCGACAGTCTCTCCTTGGCTGATTCCTCTGAGGAAGGACCTACTGACTCAGAGAGGGGGCACCGTTTGGCACCCGCGTCCAGACCTCTGAAACTTCAGGTCTGGTCCCTGGACGGGACGCGGAGGTTCTGAGTAGCCTACCCCAAGAGGTAGTTGACACCATCACTTTAGCGAGAGCACCGTATTCCCACTACTCCCTTCAGGGATCAGGTGGTGAGCCTGCAAGTGCTGCCCCCGGAGGAGGCAGACCCAGTCCTAGCTTTGCTTTGTCCCGTCCGAGCCTTGAGATGCTACGTAGACCGGACACAAAGCTTTAGGACCTCAGACCACCTCTTTGTCTGTTACGGAGGCCGGCAGAAGGAGAAGGCCGTCTCTAAGCAGAGGATGGCCCACTGGATTGTGGATGCCATCACCCTGGCTTATCAGGCACAGGGTGTGCCCTGCCCGCTCAGGTTGCGAGCACTCTATTAGGTGTATTGCATCCTCCTTGGTGCTGGCTCGTGCTGTCTCGTGGTGCTTTGCTGACAGATACTTGTAGAGCTGTGGGCTGGGCGACCCCCACATTCGCAAGATACTATAGCCTTCGTGTGGAGCCGGTATCCTCCTGTGTTCTCACCTCAAACGGGTAGAGGCACTGAGAGGCCCCGGTTTAGTGTCGGCTTGCTAAAACTTCTCCAGAGTGTCCGTACTGTAGACCCTGTCGAGCTCCTCCGTCCCCTCGGCAGCCAGACGTGGCGGAACGTCCGGCACCAGGCCTTCACTCAATGAATCCTTGAGAACCGGTAGAAGGCTGGGTTCCATATGTGAGACCTAAGTGGATCCCATATGTGTAAGGTCCACGGTATAGCCTCAGAGCCCGTGTTTCCCCGGCAGACTTCTGCCATTTCCAAGAGGGTTACAATTACCTCTAATTTTCCATATGCACCTAAACGGATGTTGATATGTGTATTTGCTTCCGAAACCACCCTCGGAAAGGATGGGGCTTCCGCAGCGTCCCTCTTCCAAGTGGAACGGGTATGTTTTCCCAGTGTTATCCAATCTCACTGAGTGGGTAGTGCTATGACAACAGTGATTGGTCTTCTTGTTGCGAGCCCCGGCCTACACCACAAAGGGGCGCAGGCGGCTCGCACAGGACACTGGAAGGGGCAGCATCCATGGTGCTTTGGTAGGGATCCTGAAGGAGGGAAGGAAGATGTCATGTCCCATCGCCACGGCTGCTGTACCACTGCTGAGCGGCCGGGTCACTGGTTCGGCTCCTCAGCAAAAACCTGGTATGCATTACACCGGCTGCCTTTTTATGCTCACGCTGTGATCAGCGGCAGCTGGATGCAATAATTGCATGCCAATGTGCATTGGCTCGTTTAGTTACACTCGAATTAGATTGGTCTCTCGAAGCGAGATTCCAATCCGTCGGTCACCGACGTGACGTCTCGTTCCCTCCTTCAGGGAACAAGGGTTACATACATAACCGAGATGTTCTCGGAGAAGGAAACAAGACACTGCATCCTCTAGATGTCTTGCCATGCTTCAGACGCGAGCTTCAGACAAAGACATCTTGAATGAAAACAGTGTACAGACATAAAAGCATCTGTAGAAACACTCAACTATATTTTGTATAGAGACTGTTTAGACTAGAATAGTGCAGTATGTTTGCTGCTGTTGATGAGGATACAACAGCTGACACAACCACAAAAAGGCGGTTTGACGTGATTGGCTGCAGCTAAGTCACCTCTGACTGTCTGATGAATCTGACAAAACACTGCTGATGCTCTGTACTGTCATTTTGGCATGAGAAAATGTCCTCTGTCCTCTTCAACTCCCACACAGTATATAGGTGCATATATACACACATAACATGGGATGGACAGAAACTAAAATGGAGGGAACAGTGATGTGATATATGAGAGAGAGAGAGAGAAAGAGAGAGAAGCACAATAGTTAGAGGAAAGGACCTCTGAGTAACCTTTGAGATAATCACAGGACATACAAGAGAGAAGCACAATAGTTAGAGGCAAGGACCTCTGAGTAACCTTTGAGATAATCACAGGACATACAAGCACACACATACACACAAACAGCCTTCATCTCTGTGTTCAGAACAAACCCATTTTCCCACAATTTCATAATTGAAATGACAGCAGCATGTGGAGATTCCCGACTTTACACTACGCTGAAGCATTGGCCTTTGTCTCAAGCACACACAAACACACAGTAATCTTCGATGAAAAAACGCCCTTTTGCACAGACAGCATGCATTTGATGAACTGAACTACAGTGGAATACATTTTAGTGTGAATTTATCATATTCCTGCCAACTATTTACATTTCTGTCTCTTTTACAATAGTACTTCATAATAATGAAAAGAGAGCTGTCTGGGAGAATTTTAATTAAGTAAGTGATAATGTACTGCCAGTCATTCTCACAAAATGTTTTTTACATTTACATTATGGCTACTTACCAAATCAAAACATACTGGCATGAATTATTCAATTACTTGTAGAGACTGCAGAGAGACAGAACAAAAAAACAGGTTTCCAGAATGAGTGGCATTTTTTTATAAAATGTGTTGTCCTGGACGATGGCTATTATTGGTCATAATTCAGAAGTATCTGACCGCTCAGAGCTTCTTGATGAACGACTGATGAACGCTTTCCACAAACATCAATAAGAAGGATCATGTGACACTGAAGACTAATGACTTAGTATCAAAAGAGTATGGGGATAATCATTTTTATCCATCACAGGGCCAAGTACATATATTTACACAAAATATATTCAAATAGAAAACAGTATTTTTAAATTTGCAGTATTATTGTTTTTACCATAGGCATATTTTTGATTCAATAATTGTAGCCTTGGAGAGCATATGTATTTGAATACAGTATTTAAAAAAATTACCCCTTACAATCTAATTTGTCCAATGTAAAACAAAGTGTATCTTCACAGAGGACATGTTAATGAAAGAAGTCGTCAGTGCTGGAATAAGCCCATTATTACAGCACTCACACAGCAGTATATTGCTCTGTGTGCTTTGTTTCTAAAAGAGCTCGAGTCACGGTTGAGATTTAGTGTGAAGATAAATAATGTAGTGTCCTGTTAAATTGGCCTGGCCTGGCCTGGCCTGAAAAAAGACAAACTTAGAAAGGGAAAAGTTTGAAGGTTAGCAGTCTCCCCTGAAATTTATGGACCGCTTACAACCTGCCAGAGAGGGCTCAAATAATAGTGCACAATAGTTGCCATAAGCATTGCAAGGAAAATTTACCAAACCAGTAAATCTTATAAATGTGACTACCTGCTTTGGCTAGCAGAGATTTGCAACAGAAAAGAACAGTAAAAGAAGAACAAAAGCAGATGGATTCTAAATAAACAGGTCAATGATTTGTGGCTTATGCCACAGCGGGATAATAGAGCACAAATTTCACCCACCAGTGGGAAAACCAATACTGTGGCAATAAGGAATACACAAAGAAAACCACAGCATACTGAAAGCAGTCATGATGTCTGTTATTGTTAGCTAAATGATTCAGAAATAATGTATTTCTTGTGTAAACTCTTGTAAAGAAACATTCTAAGAAACAGAAATCCCACTCAAAGCCCAAGGATGATAATGTTTTCTTGAAAACGTAAAGGTTCCCCTGAGTTTCACCTCTGTGTTTTCCTGCATGCATGATCAGAGACAACAGCTCACAGCTATTTAAATAAGGTACAATGGCTCTCTTATACCAAGGTCTTGACTGTACTGTATGTCACGGCCTTGAATCCAACACAAAGTGTTGAGTCATTGAGCAAGACGCAGAAGAAACATTTTCAGTGTTCTCTTCAGCCCTGCATTTCAGCCTCTGTTTAACTTCAGCACCACAGTGAAGGACAGCTCCCCATAACCCAACAAACACAAGTCATCTTATTCTTACACACACACACATTATTTTTGGTTTTCAGATCTGATTGGCTGAGAGCCTTTTCCAGCCATGCAATATTCTAGTGATAACATAACTCCAACTGTTTCACCGTTTGTATCACTCCACTTGTTGAATTTCTCACAGTGAGTGTCATGGCAGATGCCCAAATCCACTATAATTTTATAAATAATACTGTTTTTGTGACACAGAATGTAGTTTTAAGAGTTTTAAACTACATTTAAGAGAATGTACTTGATTAGACTTCATATATGCGGTTTGTTAATAAAGATAACATATAGATGAAAATTTGTTTCAATGGTTTTCTAGATGTGAGCTTCAGGGCATCAGTGGTCGTTCAGCACTCATGAACCATCGAGAGCAGTCTCACCTTGGCCAGATCTTCTGGAAGTTGCCGCTGGCTCTGATCTCTATAGTGGTTAAATATGAGATATAACTAATTTTGGGTAAATCTTAATAGGCAGTCTTTGGTCTCATTATCCCATTATTTGTTCCAGAGTAAATAGATTTGGCTGAGGGCAAAGTCTATATCTTATATAAATGTCATGCTCTCCATCAGAGTGCTGCCTTTGACTGAATTGCCTAGCAACTTTTATGATGGCTGTTGTTTATTTAATATTATTATTCAATAAATAATGTTTTATATAAATAATAGTAGTATTTAATAATAATATTTAATTTTAGAGAAACTGTTTGTGTGTTTGTGATGGTGATTTTAGTTACCTTGTTCTGCCATTAGAGTAAGTCAGCAGTAAAGACTTTGAAAAGAGACTAAAACAGGGTTGTAAACAAGGAAGTTATTTTTACTTTCAAAAACATCTTCTAAGACGCAGTTAACAAATGCACTGATCAGCACTGTCATCAGAAATCACCCTTAACAGATGAAAGATAGAACGACAAAGATATCGCTTTCCTCAGCAGACTTGCTCACTGTTTTTCACGTCAAATTGAGATTTAAATTTTGAAAAGATTGTTTTTTAACGCACCCGTTGTTATCTTTTTTGTATTTCCACATTTGTGCGGTCGAATTGCGCATATATATATATATATTATATATATATATATATCTATTTAATACACACCACCACACACCACACACACAACACACCACATGTACATAAACAATTTGGCATTTTGCAGATTATGTATGATATTATATAACAGTTAGTTCCCGTCCACTGATTTGATAAGTTCAATAGTTTGATTGTACGCTTGCTAAGGTGGTACTGAAATGCTAAATTATGAAACAACTTCTGAAATGCAATTGTACAATGTGATTGTACGCTCTTAGAAATACCCTAAAGAACATTTCAGTGAACTGTTCTTAAAATAATCTTTTTTTTTAATCTAAAGATATAAAGAACCTTTTATGGAATTGAAAGGTTTCATGTGTGTTCATGGAAACGCAGATGCCAATAAAGAACCTTTATTTTTAAGAGTGTAGAGGTCTGATGAGGTAGTTTTATGTTTTCACTTCTTACAGTGTAATAATAAATGGCAGTTATGCATTTTATAGTGCTGCAATGTCTTTATCTTAATTATTCAGCTCTTAATTAAAAAGCAATGAAAAACCTATAAGTGGACTGCAGTGCCAGTGAATATTTGGGCCTTATGAATGCTTTATGGATTATTCAAGTACACCTCTTGAGAATGACCGGCTGAGGACACGTAGGATGAAGTTACCTGTCATCATTCTGAAAAGATTGATCCCCGAGCAGCAGATCTCGAAAGCGGTATCGTGGAGGTAGAGGAGGGACCTCAGAGTCCACATCGGCCATTTTCAGGGTGGAAATGTCCAGAATAACACCAGTATTACTGCTGTTATTCCTCTGAACAGTTTCCGTAGGCAACCTGAAGAAACAGACAGAAATCTTATGGTAAATATAATCATGTAACATGTATTATGCATGTAGACACATAATATATATTATTAATTTATATTGCCAGGACTACAGCTAAGTGTAGAAACCATTTTCAATCAGAAATTGCTAGTAAATGTCATAAACTATTACAAAGAAACAGCAAGTAACAATGAATTAAATGTGAAATTTAATAGAAAAGTAGAAAAGCTGTAATAGTTTTCTTTCAAATGTACTCCAATAATCTTTTATTTACAACTGCAAAATATAATTTTTTACAGTGCATGTTTGCAAGATTTGGTTTACCTGTCAGCAGCAGTAGATGAGCATCGTGGCGGAGTCATGCTTGGTTCTGAAAAAATGGAGAGAAAGAGGAAGCATTACTGCTTAATGTTAGAGTCACATGCAGGGCCGTCCTTAGGGGGGGTGCAACTGGTGCGGTCGCACCGGGCCCCACGCTTGAGGGGGCCCCACGGCGAATGGCCCCAAGGGGCACCCCCCCCTCTCACGCAGAACGCGATTGTGAATGGACCGAGGGGGGCCCCGCTCCCTACCTCGCACCGGGCCCCACGTCAGCTAAGGATGGCCCTGGTCACATGCATAAAGAAGACCATTAATGTAAGCACATAAAATTAATCCATGCCGTTATAGGCTAATACGGGGTTACAGATAGATTAAATTACTGTAGGCTTACTCCTCTGTCCTGTACCTGTATGAATAACTTAGCTGGAAAGCTTTAACGGTCTTGATCTAACAGTTATCCAATAACAAGGCATTTTTCACAGATAGTTCACTAGTACCCTTGCCAATAATTATACCCTTGTGGAACTACAATCCACAGTCTGATGTTCACCTTTTATGTCATTCTTGTCACATTTTATACACTGTGAAAACTATCATCTAGAATGTTCACTGTATGGTTTCTATTAGCACTCTTAGGAATGCATGAGTGTAATGACAGTAGTGAGTGACTGCATTAGTGTGCAAATCGCTGATGAGTGGGTGGAGGGTGATTCGGTTGGCCAAGGGGTACAATGAAGTACAGTGCATAAAACTCAGACTAAAATGTGCCTTTGCTCAAGGGTTATACAGTGCACAGACACTAATAAAAAGGGCTCTGTTGAGGACGTAAAAAATGGGTATTCCTAAGGGGAAAAAATGGCACTGACAAGAAAATGCATCTGTGTGCACTTGCAGATATTATACAACAGGAAACCAAATAAAATGACTTCATATAGAAACTTTCAAAATTGGTTTCATAAATAAAATAACAAATGATAATAAAATAATATAAATAGATATGTAAATATAAAAGTATAAATAAATACCTGAAAATAACTGAACAAAGTATATAACAATTATGAATATATTAAAGTCATTTTTAAATGTCAAATCAGGTAATACCAATAATCAGTTCAGTATTTGTTACCAATATTTACATAGCGATAAAAACTGATTACTGGTTGTTTGCTATTGAGTCTAGAAATAGCTGGCACTATTTGGTGGAGCTCTTCAATATTCACAGGTAACAATTTTAATGCATTGTTTGCATAATTACTCACTCTTTATATAACAGCAATTTATTGTCAAGTAAGAAATGCATAGCTCATTAAATCAGACAACTCAAAAACAAAAATAAAATGCATATAATGAAACTAATTTGCATATAAAACAACATTGCATAATTAAAACGACTACTATTACATCATCAATAATAATAATAAACAGCACTAAAAAAAACAATTTGACTTTTGTTGTTTTTGTTGCTTGTGTTATGTAAAATGCTAAAATTAAAACAATGAAAATCGGTTCTGTATATCAGTTAGTGGCCACATACATAAACAAAACCAAAACAAATAATAATAACAATATTAAAAATAATACTCAATATTTCTCAAATCAGTATTTATTGAACTCTATTGTAAGGTGACAACTACATATTTACACTGTTTATAATGTTTTTGCATTTTTTTTATTTGAAAAAATTTGGTTTTCAAAAAAAATTTAATAAAAAGCCATTCTAATCAGAACTGTTGTTGTTTTTGTATCATTTCCATTAGCAAATCTACAGCACTAATAGTTATGCCCATAAGAAAAGCCATTTTCACCAAACATTATGATAAATGTAAAAAGTATTAGACACGAACACGAATTAGTCATTTGTGGCATGACATGTTGTCCTCACCTGCCTGAGACTGGCTGCGCGGTCCCATCATTGTAAATAACTGTGTTACTGGCGACCCAAACGCCGCACATTTTTTACAAAAGCCACTGTGAAGTGTCCGTGAAGGACTTCCGATGATAATGTCCTGATAGATCCGTACTCCATGGACACTTGCATTAAAGGGGCGGATAACGACCCTGATTAAACCCTCCTCTTACAGAAGAGCACCGCTGGGCGCACTACTCAGTACCTTCAACATTTCGGTTTCTGTTTGTCGCCTGCAATCCAACTTTGCATCCTTGAGATACTGGTGATGTTGGTTATTATTAAAGAACCATAATATGTTGTCCTCATCCAAATCATATATTGGAGTCTCTTTGTATCCAGTGAGCCCAAAGCCTTCATTCACGAGAAGAAAACGGCAACTGCTGCGCGTCAGAAGAGATGTAGAGCAGCAGGGAAATGTTTGAGACGCTGTCACCTCTGTATCTGTTAGGTAAAGCCACTAAGTCACCCGTACAGCCGCTCTTCTCTCTCCTTCAAAGCTTACATCGCCATCTTCTGGACTACCTGAAATCCTCGACAACACGGACATAACTCAAGAGACAAATTAAACCATGCACCACAAACATTCCCATCGACCTCAATCATTTTATGCTGTGTTTTCTTACAATGAGCTGCTAACCCATTTAAATCAAGACCTTGATTAGTTCATTGACTTTTAGGTGTAATTAATTTCATTGGCTGATTTAATTTCAGCCATATACAAAAGCAAGGAACTCGTTCTCTTTCCCATAAAACCATTGACGCAGAATTCGAGCGTATCTTTTTCTATCAGACATAGACAAACCTAGTAATTCTTTACCAGCACACTGACATAATAAATAATCATAGATCAAGAATCAACTAAGCATGTCATATTGACATCCACTGAAAATATATACTAATAAATCAAGACAATTCAATATTCCTGTTTCAATGCTAAATTAATAAGGTAATACAATTAAAAAGAGCCAGTTACGGCATCCTTAAATTTTAAAGTAATAAGGATGTTCAAGATGATTCAAAGAAGAAATTCTCATAGACCTTAAATACACAAAGGATTCATTCATTCATACAAAGTGTTGTCGATTTTTGAGTCTATCAAGGCCTTCTTACTCTGTATGACCTACATAAAAAATATGTAATATATAAACTTTATGGCCTTGACACAGTCATATTCTATTCTATTCTATTCTATTCTATTCTCACATAAAATGTTTTCCTGAATATTGGTTATTCAGGAACTGATTATCTGACTTAGACTTATTCACTCTTTGTTTTTTGTTCTTAATGGTTTGTACCATCTGACAATAATTTTTGACTTAATTCCCCAACAAAATACTTTTAATTCAGAAATGTATGTTATTCACACAAAAAGTGCTTTACATATTTCTTTGAACAGCCTCATATATTTTGAATGAACTTCAGTTAAATAAAGAGGGTCAGAGTCTGGGACCATTAATAACAAAATACATATTTGTAAATAGAAACCATTGTGTCTGATAAGGACATTTTTACACAGTCTCATGCTTAAAGGGGTCATATGATGTTGCTAAAAAGAACATTATTTGGTGTATTTGGTGTAATGAAATGTGTTTATGCGGTTTAAGGTTAACAAAACACATTATTTTCCACATACTGTACTTTGTTTCTCCTCTATGCCACGCCTTTCTGAAACTCGTCGATTTTTTACAAAGCTCATCGGTCTGAAAAAGCGAGGTGTGCTCTGATTGGCCAGCTATCCAGTGTGTTGTGATTGGCTGAATTCCTCAAGTGTGACGGAAATGTTACGCCCCTTACCATATTGTGAGGCCTGCGGCAACCACATGTGAAAGCCGCCTTTTGTCCCCGGTGAAGCCCTCGCAGACGTTGAAATATTTCCTCAGCTCAGCTCCAGGCATGACTAAGCGATATAGTCCTCTTTTGGAAGGCCAAACAAAGTAGTTTCGCTATATCTTCCCAGATATTGACGTAGGTATGTGTGGGCGTGTTTATAACCGCCGCTGTTTTATGTAGGTCGTGTTGACTCTTAGACGTTTTTATAAAGAATATCTCTTTGGATTTGAGACTTTAGTCTCTGCATCTTTACAGATCTTCTTTATGCACCAAGAGCTTGTAACACTCCAAAGAGAAAGGAAAATTTGAAAATCGCTTCATATGAGCCCTTTAAAAGCTTTGTCAATGGTTTTGTCTAGCTCTTACATGAGGAATATGTTGAAACCTATATTAAGGTGGTTGTACCATTGTGATCCTGGATGGAAATCCAAAGGCCTGAGGTTTATATTTATACTCTTAGAGGTGAAATGAAGTAGCTCTAAGATCTGCTTTCATTACAGTGCCATTGACCAATGCTTGCAACTCCAGATTGCTCCAGGGGGACTGTCCATTAGTAAGTGTCCATAACAAGGCACTTTCAATAAGTGTGCACTCATTTTCCATGCCAGTCTGTCTGTAAATAAAACCTTCCCAGAGAGACCCATATAATGTGATGGATGGTTTCTATCATGGTTGATATTAAATAATTTTTCTGCTTTCTCATTTTCATTAGTCACATCTATAGCCTGACATATTAGCTCCACTAATAAAAAAACTACTGTAAAAAATGTTACTACTACCACACATTTATAATATTCATTTTCACTCAGAGAGCAAACTAAGAGTTTAGCAAATAAAGCAAAAATTTAGATCAAGTCCTTATTGTGTTCTTTTAGCAAGACAACCCCTCCCCCTGGGTGTTTAGTTTTCATACATCCAAAGTGTCTGTCAAGAGAGGAAAGAGAAGAAACGTTATCTAAGGAAGAGTAGAGTAGAAAACTTGATGGATGTGTCAGAGTTCACACCTCTAAGAGTTTGAGTCGGGGTTATAAGCCTCAATTGATATAAGAGTTGATTTCCCAACCGAGCCTCCTATAGTGCCAGCAGCATCCCACCAAACACTGCCAGTGAAATCTTCAAACCGCCAACATGACAAAAGATTAAACAAAATACTAAGAACTATAAACTAATTTTACTCTGTCAGCCAGGAGGCAAGACTATTGTCAATAAAGTGTCAGCAGTTGCTGTGGTGTACTTCAGGATGAAAGTCAAAAAAGTCAATAGGTGTGTACTAAACTGTCAACAGGCATTGAAAAATAGAAAAGAGGCTGCTGTGAGGAGAATAATCTTGAAAGTGTTTGTGTCTCATGGGTTTGACAGGGGTCCACTTCTGGTTGTCAGGGTCAAACTTCCCTGCAGTGCCTGAGCTCCAAATGTAGTTCATCTCTCCGACTGCCATATAGATGCGTCCTGTGTACCGCACAGCCTGGCTGCTCTCTGACAGTGCGCATGGGAAACACGGCCGTCATGTTCCTTCCAGCGGGTTAAAGAGCTTGGTTGTGAAAAAATTAGAACAAAGACACACATTTCAAATACACATAATATACAAATCAAATAAACAGTGTTTTATTTTCAGGTAGGCTCCAATAGGTGTGATTAAAATTTTAATGAACAAATATAAAAATAAAACACTATATACACTGATTCCTATTTAAAGGGCAATGATTAAGTTTTTTTTCATCAGAGCGTAATTTATTTTTCTCTTTGTGTTTGGTGTCTTATTAACATTAAAGGAATAATTCACCCCCAAAATTAAAATAGGCTAATGTTTAATTTTTATACCTTCATTTACTCACTCAAAAGTTGTTTTAAAGTTGAATGAGTTTCCTTCTTCTGCTAAACATAAACGCTATTTTGAAGAAGGTGGAAAAACCAAACCGTTGCTGGTCCACAGTGACTTCCATAGTATTTTTTTTTTATTATCAAAGTCTGTTGACCACAGAAATGCTGTGTATCTTGTAGACGTCAGTGTAACCGCAGAATTCTCAAAATATCTTCTTTTGTGTTCAGCACAAGAAATAGTATATGGGTTTGGACTAAATATGAAGAAATAATATGTGAATATGAATAATATAATATAGGTGAATGACAGAAATGAAATTTTAGGGTGAACTATCCCTTTAATTACAGTCGGCAGCATGTAGCCTACTGTCCCTTTAAGACCTGCACGCATAATATACAGGCACGCATCCATTTCTCTCAGTTGTTTAGTTCATTTTAGACATAACCTACTGAGTCTATACATAAACCTTGTGTGGTTTGACAGTATTAGCACGAAACATAACTTAGTTCAGTAATCATCAGGCACAGTTTGACGGGCTTTTTTGTTTTCGTGCACACGCTTTGGGTCAGAACAGCACACGAATGAAACGTTTAACAAGGCTTTAAGGCAGATGCAAAAAATTTACTTTTGTGATTGTGAGTAAGTGTAGTGTCCCGTGAGAGTAACTCTACAGCTGAGTTAACGCTGATGTTAATGTATGTCACGTTGTAGCCTACAGTAGACCTATATTGATTCGGGGGCACCAGAACTGCAACTGATAGAATGTGCTCTGTAGCACAATTAGGGATATGCCGGTATCAAATTTTCATGTTGCGATTAATTGCTAATGATTTTATCACGGTATACGGTATTATCACGATATTGAAATGTAGTTTTAAAAAAAAGTGCTGTCATAATACAGTATAACAGGTTTAATAACTTTTTTCTTATAACAAAAATAATTTAACATTTAAATGCAATAAAGCAATACAAAAAATGTATAAAGTTAAAGTTTTACACAGATTAAAGTGCAAAAGAACTATAAAGACCAATAGTTATCACTTTACAATAAGTAACCTTAGTTAATGCATTAACATTCACAATGAGCAATAGCTACATTTGCTACATAAGTTATTCATCTTTGTTTTAAAAATACAAGTCTTAGTTCATGTTAACTCATTAAATAACACAGTTGCAACTTTCGATTTTAACGTGTTATTAAATATTGTAATACCTAAGATTAATGAATGTTCTGAAGAATTTTTCATTGACAGTTTGTTAACTATGCCTTTACCTAATGTTATACTAATGAAGCCCTAATGTAAGTGTGGACCGACAATGAAGAAATCAAAACACTTTCAAACAATTCTAGGGCAGTTGTAGTCCAGATTAAATGTAAAAAAAGTTGAAAAATAATCACCTATTTAATTCTAAATATTTCGTATTTGGCCAACTGTGATGAACATCATTGGCAATACACAATATGAATGGCTGTTTAAAGTCATTTAAACATGATTCACAACAGAAAGTATGCAGCTACTTTGTTTACATGGTTTACGGTAAACGGCTGCATTAAATGATTTTTATTATTATTATTATTATTGCTGCAGTTTAGCGCCATCTGCTGTCAGAGAGTGAAAGTGCGCTTTCATCCAGCGTGTCTCTCACATGTTCCGCCATGCGCTTCTTGTCCGGCGCTTGTTTACATCAGAGTGCGCACAAGTCTTTCACGCAGCATACATCGGTGTTGTGCATTTTGACCAGTTGATGGGAAAAGTATTCTTAAAATGCATTCAAAATTCTGAATAATTTGTTATATATAATTATTCACGGTATTTAGAAGTGCCCACAATAACAATATGGTGCATATTCATTACCGTGATATATCGCATTACCGAATACCGGCACAAGTCTAAGCACAAGACAACCATATTTCTTCAAAAGCAGATAGTGGAGACACTTTTATCGTCCTCGATCAAAAATCTTCATATTACACACCCCTACCCTCGGCAGAAATCGCGGACCGGGGGCTAGACCGGACGGCAAGGGGACTTTAGCGTCTGACTTTTTTCAGCCTCTTACTAAGACAATGTACTTTAATACCCCCAAAATATCTAAACTACTTACAATGTAGAAATTCTAAAGTTATTCACAGAAAATGTATTTTCACATATTTTTTTATGAACTGCCTCATGTATTTTTAAGTAACTTTCAGATAAATGAAAAAGGTCACGCTTTTGGCACGATGTCCAAACTGCTTGTTTATATAGTAAAAGTGGACGAGGATGTGGCAACCATTCTTTGACTGTATGTAAAGAGCAGCTTTAACATTGAGTTAGATAACTATTTTCTGTTCTATATGAAAGAAAGTCAAATGCAAATCTTGGTATTTATAGCGACACATATAAGCGTGAATACACATAAGTGAAAATGTTTTGGTTATCGGATGTCATTGCAGCAATACCATAGGCAAAAGAGTATAAAACGAGTACTATTTTACTGGTCATATGAGGAGGGACACACATTATGCATAAAATAGTTTTCTGTGAGTACATCATATTGCACACAACAACTTTGCTAATTGTACGATCTCATTGTTTTGATGATTTTATTATTATTATTATTATAAAAAATTACTTTTAAAAGATGGTGAAGTAAATGTTGCAGTAATAATTCATATTTAAAGGTGAAATATTTTACACCTTTCTGGAGTTTTATTTTAAGTCTTGATGTCCTTAAGAATATATATTTGCGGTATAAGTACCAAAAACCATCTCAATATATTTTTACAGCTCCTTTCTCAGGAGCTCTGCTGAGAATAGGTAGATTTTGGCATGTCTAATTAATATTCATGAGTCTCTCTTCTGATTGGCCTTTTGTTTTCTGAGTGACGCACGGCCAGGTCAACTACAGGTAACTAGGGTCAGCGACGTCATAGCGCTAGCTGGAGGCAGCAAAACAAAGGGGAAACTGGAGGTGGCCCATTCAAACCAGCGCAGATTCGGCTACATAAGGAGCTTAAAATATCATCTTGTTGTGATGTTGGGTGCCAGAATCGACATAATACAGCCTCAAATTAGAAATTTGATCGCATATCTGCTGCCACTGCCAGACAAAAAACTGACGACAGCTGTGGTTAAACGCGATAAAACGAGCAGACTGGACAGAAACGATCGTCAAAAATGCTTGTGTTTGCAGCGCACACTTATCAGAAAAGGATCAATAAAGTATTGTCTTTTGTTGTTAAGGGCGTGTCTACAGATTTCTTGCCATATATCTATGTTTCTTGCATCTCACGACTAACTTATGTCGTGTATGAAATCATGTCTGTGTGCGTGTGTGTAAAACAACAAACTGACGATTAATGTGTTTAATCATTTGTAATTGTATATACATTTGTTGTGATTAATTGTGGCTGGAACATTAATGTAGCTGTAAAAATAGTTGCCTGCTGAAATTTAAATGTGTATATACATCATCATGACTAGATACTCGGTGAGTTTGTCTTTACTATACACGCTAGTTGTGATCCACCTCATAGTAACAATCCTTTCGTCCATCCTTTGAGTGAGAGTGTAATGTTACAAGTCAGCCGATCTGGTTTCGTGGTTAAATTTAACCTTTTCGACATGTTTCCGTGTCGTTGCTCAGCAAAAGCATGGACGCGATGTTGTTCTGGGGGTTTGGCAAAAGGAGAGTGGGACGGTGGGCGGTGCTTGGGGGGGTGACTGAAGGCGGTGACTGTGTTGTTCTGACGTCAACTTTTTACGGAAGTCACAACGGTTCGTGAAAAATCACAGCTACTTTATGCAGGCTGTGTGCATTTTACTGTGGACTGACTGTTTTGAAAATTATATGGTAGTTACATAGCACCGCCTTAGACCTCAGTTATTATTTTATTTATTATTTAGTCATTTAGCAGACGCTTTAAAGCGACTAACAAATGAGGACAATAGAACCAATCAATTGTAGTATTAAAACAACTAAAAACAGATCCAAAACTAAGAGCTAAAACTTTATAAATACTACCTACACACATTTTAAAAATAAAGAGATTAAATAAAATGACAAATGCATACAACAAAATTTCAAAACTTAACATTTAAATTAAAAACTAAAAAATAAAGCTAAAAACTATTAAAAATATTAAAGAACAAAAGGTATTATGTTATAATAATGATTCTAACATAACACTAGGCCAAACACCAAAAAAACAACTACATGTTATGTACATCCACACACACCTTCCCATGATAAAGAGTCATATATATATTATTTCATTTCCATTTAGTTTGTTGAAGTATTATAATAACTCAAATTAAATAAAACTAAAAGCTTAAAAGACCTATACAGACATAAATTCAGACATAATTTAACAAAAATTAAAATAAATAAATACAAATCAAATTACAGTAGTTTATCAGTAATCCTAAAAATATAACACACATGCTAAAATAACAACAACAACTTACACAGAGTAAGAATTGTTAGTAAAAACTGACAGAAGCGAAACAAGGTATAGGAAAAGAGGAAAATAAAAGCGATACACTAGCCTTTGTGGCCGATGTCCTGCGCCCGGGTTTTTGGAGTCGATGGTCTTTACTGGGGATTGGAAGTTCGGATCATTTTACCGACTCGGACCTTTGAGTCTTGTTCAGCAAAATGAACGAATCTTTTTTCGAGTCATTTCGTTCATTTTAGCTAAATATAATTAAAAGTTACGGTTGTTACTCCCTAACAGTCTACTACTTCCGCAAACGTACACACTACAACCCATACAAACTATAATCTATGGAATACACAGAAAAGATTAATTTCAGTGTGTTACCTGGGTTTCTTCAGTCTATGTAGCTTACCGATTCACCCTTATTCTGACAGTTTCGGGTTTAGTCGTTCGTTTCATGCACACGTGAATCGCCCACAATAAGTTATACATTGAAAAAGACAGGAAATTTCAGTTTTGACCATATGGGACCTTTAATGCAATGCAGCCCATAGTTGTTTACCCTCCGTACAGTCATTTACAAATTTTTATCTTTATTTTGGATCTGCACAGGATTTACATTTATTTTATTTACATGAACTTGTGTGTATGGTTTTTTGTCCCCATTGAAAAGCTTGTAAGCATTGCTCCCAGTGCACTGATAAGTAAATATCCAGAGAAAGTAGTAGTTCTCTTGACCCTCACTTCTCACAGACAGAAATAGCCATTAATACATTCAAGTGTAGTACTTATATTTGCCCCTGTTCTCTGGAAATCAGCAAACAGGTATGGCACAGGCAAGACAGAAGAGCAATCCTAAACGGGCTTGAGTCAGACGACAGAAAACATCATCTAGAGGGCTTGAAAAGAGGGGTAATCCGTAAACATGAGCATATATCCAGGCGAGGAGCAAACACAGTCTGAAACAGCGAGCAAGGGTTAATCCAAGATACATGGCAAGAATCAGGAACCAGGAAAACAGGCAAGGCAAGACTATGAAAACTAGAGCAGGCTCCGTAAAGTAGCTATCAGCTATCACAGTGGTAAACGCTAAACAATACTAGAGACTGAACAGAAACACGGAATGGCTCAGTAAAGCAGCTAACAGTAGGAGAGTGATAAATGCAGAACAATACTCGGCGATCTGAACGAGGAAGTCCAGGGCTTATAAAGCGTGTCTGATTGGATTCAGCTGTGTTTGTGTGTGTAATCAGTGCATTCAGCTGTGTGTGTGTGTAATCAGTGCAATGAATGATGGGAACTGTAGTCCGGAGTGACATGTAACAGTCTGTGTAGTGTGAGAGTCAATATAATGAAGAGCGATCTCTGGTGGCGAGCGGATGGAAGTCTATGGACAGAATTCATGACAGAGCCCCCACCAAGGAGCGGCTTCCAGATGCTCCTGAAACAAAACAGTCCAGGAGGGTGGTGGAGTGGAGGCGGAACAGGGGGAGGGACGGAGGGCCAGGTTCATGTGGAATTGGAGGGACAGGGGACTGAGGCAAAACCAGCAGAGCAGAGAGCCAGGGCAGAGCCGGCAGCACAGGTGAATCCGGCAGAGCAGGAAACCCGGAAAGAACCGGCAATATGGGGAACTAAGACCCCACGATGGAGCAGCTGAGCATCAACCACCACAGTGGAGCAGAGGACCACCAGGGCCAGACAGCAGACCACCACGGCAGAGCAGACGATCACCACGGCATAGCAGACAGAACAGGCAGAGCAGAAGACCACCACGGCGGAGCAGATGGTACAGAAGACCACCACGGCATAGCAGATGGAGAAGGCGGAGCAGAAACCCCTGGTAGAGACTGGGACCTAGGGAAAACTGAGACACAAGAAACAGAGAGAGCATATACGGTCTCAAGGACGCGAGGTCAAGGGGAACCCAGAGTCCATCAATCTTTTCCCTGTGAACAGCTGCAGCGGGCAGAACAGTTCCATAAGCAAAGCTCACGGCTCAAAACGGGACAGTCAACCGTTCACAATTTGCCTCATAGGTTGATCCTGGACAGACTGACAGTTCATGATCAGACAGATTGACAGAAACGGGCAAGACAGAGAGTTCAAAATCAGCATCTAGACAGACAGACAGATCACAATCAGCCTCCAAGGCTGATTCAGAACAGGACGAGAGTTCGGAGATGGCCTCATCGGCCGGTTCAGAGCAAACCAAGAGTTCATTGACGGCCTCCATAGCCGTGACAGGACAGGCAGAGAGTTCACAGACGGCCTCCATAGCCGTGACAGGACAGGCAGAGAGTTCACAGACGGCCTCCATAGCCGTGACAGGACAGGCAGAGAGTTCACAGACGGCCTCCATAGCCGTGACAGGACAGGTAGAGAGTTCACAGACGGCCTCCATAGCTGTGACAGGACAGGACGAGGATTCACAGACGGCCTCCATAGCTGTGACAGGACAGGCAGAGAGTTCACAAGTGGATACTACTGACACCTCTAGGTTCTGCAGCGGATGCGCCAACCGGGGGCGCCCTCTGATGGTTCTACAGCAGTATCAACAGGAAACAGGGAGAGTTCATTAACATTCTCCTTAACAGGACAGGTACAGAGTTCAGCAACGGTCCCTTTGACCGTGACAGGACAGACTGAGAACTCATAAACGGCCTCCTTGGCCTTGGCTGGGCAGGCAGAGAGTTCATAAATGGATACCACGGACACCTCTGGAGGTTCTGCAGCGGATGCCGTCACCTCTGGAGGTTCTACAGCAGTAACATCAGGAAACAGGGAGAAGTCAGTAACGGTCTCTTCGACCGCAACACGACAGGCTGAGAGTGCATCACTGGGCACCACCACCATGCAAGGAGCTGAAGCGAGTGCAGTGCTCCGCAACAAATGTAAAGCGATCCCCATCATGGGAAGCGCTTCAGACAGGGGAATTAGTTCAGGAACAGGAGGGCTAGAGTGAGTGGGTTTGGGGATACCAGCTGCGCGTGCAGACACCAGCGGTGCATCCCTCACACTGGATACCAGACTGGGATACCGAAGGACTGACCTTGATAATCTGGGTGCAACAGACAGGACGTGACAAGACTCTGGAAGATCAGCTGTGATGTGACGTGACTCTGGATGATCAGTTGTGATGTGACATGACTCTGGAAGGTCAGCTGTGATGTGCCTTTAATCGTGGAGTAAAAGACTGAGAGACAAGACGAGGCCTGGGAGATCAGCTGTGAGGTGATTTGACTCATGACAATCAGCTGTGACTTGACTCGGCTCACGACGATCAGCTGTGACGTGACTTGGCTCACGAAAGATCCGCTGTACTTGACTGGCTCACTAAGATCCGCTTACGTTACTTGCTCACGCGATCACCCAACAGTCAACAAAGCATAATCCATGAACTGAGCGAGTTATGAACGTGGACCCTCGCGTCTAAGCTTAGGCTTCAGTGGTTGATTAATGCCTTCGCAAAAAAACTCTATCAACTCACAGTCAGGTAAATCAGAGTAATAGGCAATGGCTTGATACTCTTGAATATAGTTCTCCAGCGAACGCAGGCCTTGTTTAAGAGTTAATAATATACGTGCTGTGTCCATACCTGGCCAATGTTCCTCTGTCATGAATTCTGTCCATAGACTTCCTCCTCCTTGGCCTTGGCTGGGCAGGCAGAGAGTTCATAAATGGATACCACTGACACCTCTGGAAATTCTGCAGCGGTTGCCGTCACCTCTGGAGGTTCTACAGCAGTAGAATCAGGAACCAGGAAAACAGGCAAGGCAAGACGATGAAACTAGACTATGAAAACTACGAGCAGGCCCCCGTAAAGTAGCTATCATCTATCACAGTGATAAACCTAAACCTACTGAGACTGACATAAACACGTAATGGCTCGTAAAGCAACTAACACAGGAAATGAATAAAATGCGAACCATACGCGGGCTCTGAAGGAGGCAGTCCAGGGCTTAAAAGCTTTGTGTCTGATTTGATTCAGGCTGTGGTTTTATCAGTGCATTCAGCTGTGTTTTTTGTATCATTGCAATGGAGCATGGGAAATGTAGTCTAGGGTGATGTGTAACAGTCTGTGGGGTGTGAGAGTCAATATAATGGGAGGACGACCTCTGGTGGCAAGCAGACGGAAGTTCATGGACAGGATTCATGACAGACACCACCTTTGTTTTATCATAGAACCTTACCCAACATAAGCTCATGTGGAAAAAATTGTGTCTATTTTTTTTACATTTAGTCATTTAGCAGATGCTTTATTCCAAAGCGACTTACAAATGAGGACACATAAGCAATCATTGTAATATTAATCAACACTAAAAGCAGATCCAAAACCTAAAAGCTAAAACTCTATAAATACTATATATACACGCATTTAAGAAAATAAAATAAATTAAAATGACAAATGCATACAACAACATTTAAAAATTAAACATTTAAATGAAAACAAAAAAAAATAAGCTAAAAACAATTCAAAATATTAAAGAACAAAAGGTATAAGATTATAATAATGATTCTAACATAACACTAAGCAAACACCAAAAAAACAACTACACATGTATGTACAACCACACACACATACTGTACATATATACTGTATAGGTCCATACACATTTCTAAATGCAATATATATATATAAATTTAAATTAAATAAAACTAAAACTTAATAAAAGACATAAATTCAGACATAATTTAACTCAAAATAAATGACTAATACAAATAATACAAATCAAATGACTGTAGTTTATCAGTAATCCTAAAAAATAACACTGCCAAACACAGTTAAAAAACAATAACTTACTTACACATAGTAAGAAATGGTTATAAAAAACTGAAACCGAAGCGAAACAAGTAATAGGAATTTTACATTTACATACATACATTTTTTTCTAAATTCCAAAAATGTACCTACAATACACTGCATTTTCCAGCTGAAATGAACGCTAGTGGCAGTAAAATACAGAATTTTTCTTTCTCTTCACAAAAAAAAGTTGTAGTTAATTTTCAACTAATACAATACTTCCACAATTCCGTTATGACCTCAAAACACTTTTAACAAAGTGGATGATTTGTAAATCACATTTTGACATTCGCATCACAAAACCAGCTCCATATGTATGGTTTTGTCTGATAAAGTAAACTTGCTCGGTAGCTCACCCGGAACAACACTGAACTTGTGATGCTGAGCACTCAGGTACACGTCCAGCGAAACTTGAGTCATGATAAAAGACCTTAAAGACTTGTAGAAGCAAGCTATAATTGCATAGCTGTCCCAGCAAATGTGTTTTTATCTCCCATTTGCTTGTGTGAACCCTATCAGTTAACCTAATTGGTTATTACTGTTAACCGTATATAAGTGTTACGTTATTATAATAGAACATTAACTTTTTAGTGCCACTTACCGGATATACACAACAACCACCATAATAAAACATCGCCAGATTCACGTTCATCGGCCTTGAATAAAACTAAAAGCGCTTTCAGTGCTACCCTCTAGACATTTCACTTTAAAAATGTTGCGAAATGTGCATGAAGCAACGTAATATCATTTTGCAGAAATGTCACCACCACATTTGACTTCAAAAAAAAAGTTCCAATGAGACTGGGTTGAAAAAATCAACATCAACTAAACATCAATTCTCAATTCTGACCTGAATTCAATGGAGTGTCTCCTATGACATATATGAACTGCCGCAGCTGCCCCAGAGCGATGACGGTGCATTGGAGCCATCTTGGTCCAGGAGTCCAACACAGGATCATTCCTGAATATAATAATTAGATTTTTCCAATTAAAGGTATCACAGAGTTATTCACAATGTCATATATTCTATATGATATAAGACAAAATATATTACTAGTGCTTTTTAACACCAATTGTAGTTTTGCAAATATTTAAAACTTATTTTTGTCTACAAAATTTATAATACACTGTCCTGTTACAGTATGCTGCATAACAATCATCAACTGTTGCCTGACATATGTCTATATGCAGCATATGTAAAGTTTACAATGTTGGTATGTAGTACCCCTGTCAGGGAGAATATTAACACAGTAAATACACACGATGCGATGCTTCACTTTCACAGCTTTACTCAGAATGAAGCGCATCACGAGAACTCCCTGGGAATACACATACGTACGCACATGCGCGTGGCCAGTCAGATACGCCCACTTTAAGCATAATAACATTTCACTCCATAACATACTATAAATATTTCTAAGCACCTTAGTTATTTCAAAACATAACATTTGAAAGTATTTTCCAACATTTGTATAATTAATAATGATTTAAACTGAAGACCTATTACATTAACTTATATACACTAACAGCATCACATGAGTTACAGTATACAGTATTTCACACATAGTAATCTCCAGCATTTTATACTGCATATGCAGTCCAGCCTATTACACTCTCCCCTCAGTATTTAGATGTCGTCCCCGACATGTGACCTCTTAGGAGTCAATTAACTCACACATGTGTCTTTGCATTTCACATAAATGTTTATACAACACTGTCTAGTAATGGAATTAAGTAGCACCTATACAGTGAGTGCCTTAATCAAATTTTTTCCACATTCTTCGACTGACAGCATATAGTTGCAAATGGAACTTCAGACAAGTTGTATTATTTTCCCAGTCCACAAAAGTCCAGCAATAACAGTCTATCTGGTTGAACAGTTTTCAAGAAACAACAAAAAAGGAGCATTTTAGTCCATATCAATGAATTGGCAAATGCTGTATATTGGTCAGAGTTCCAAAATGTGGCAACAATTGTCCAATTAGCTGAATTGTTCACAGGAAAACAACAAGAGCATGCCACTTGTGCCAAAGTAAAACAGTCCATATAAAACTTAGGACAGCTTAATGTGACTGTGGTCAGAGCCCTACAACAGTCCATGGTCCCTAAATCACACGACAGTGTCTGCATCACTGTTTACTTAGTGTTCACTATGTGCAGTCCATTGCTTTTCTTTTTTTTTTCTTTTTGATTTATGAATTTCCCAAGTCATCAGTGCGCACATCGGAAAAGCAGTTCATGTCTAATCAACTGTTGTGGTATGTATGAACAAATTTCAACAGTTCATAGTATTTGCGCCCAAAGACACTGGGTAATGTAATCAAAACAACATTTCCACTCAAAACTAGAGCTCACAGTTAGTAGTAAAAAGCTGGGGCTTGGTGATAATAAAGGGGTACTGTTGACCAGGTGGTCGGGGTTTTAAGGTTCTGATAATAGTCACCAATCATGCTTTGCACATTATAACATGCGGGTTCCAAAGATTTCCCCCCCTCCCCCCCCCCCCCCCCCCCCCATCCCCCCCCCCCCCCCGCCCCCCCCCCCCTCGTAGGGAAATCTCTTTGTATGTGCGTCGTGATCTCCTTGTTGACCTTATACTGTTGTGTTTCTCTAGATGTATATTGGTCTGCCCTGGTATTTCAGGTACTCCTCCTTCCACTGGCTCCAGTTCCTCTGACTCAGCAGTGGATCCAATCTTTGAAATTTCCTGTTTACTTCCTGTGTCATGTACTTGTCTCTGTTCTACAGGCTCAGTCTCCACTTCAACTCGAGTTGGCCATGGACGGGGTTCAATAACTCGCTCAGGAATACATACTGATGGTTTAGGTAAGTTTGACTCCCTTGATAACATGTTTTTCTGTGGCTCATGTTGTTCAGTTGCTCTTTGGTTCGTCTGCTGAAGTTCCACTCCAAAGCTGTACTCATCTTCATCACTCTCACTGTTGGTCTCTTGTACATACTCTCTGCCTATTTTTCCAGGCTGACCCCGCTTTTCTCTCTGCTGGCTATGTGTGGAGCTCTTTTCCTCAACAATGGTTATCGGTAAGTGGTCGCAAGGTAGGAGTAGATTTCTATGTAGGACTCTTGACCTCCCTTTTCCCTTTTCAGGTTTCACCTCGTAAATAGGAGCATCTTCCATGGCTTGGCGGATTACAACATGGACTTCATCCTCCCAGTAGTTCCTTAGCTTCCCTGGACCTCCTCGTGGGGTGAGGTTTTTCACAAGGACTCGACTTCCAGGGTGCAGGTCAGCGCATCTTACTTTGTGATCATAGTTTCGCTTGTTCCTTTCTGCAGATTTGTTTGCGTGTTCCTGAGCAATCTCATAAGCCTCTTGCATCTCTTTTTTCCAGCGTTCTACATACTCTCGATGATTGGTGACACTTTGGTCCTGGGTAAGCCCGAACAATGCATCCACAGGAAGCCTTGGTGAGCGACCGAACAACAGGTAAAATGGTGAGAAGCCAGTAACCTCGCATTTAGTACAGTTGTAAGCGAAGACTAATTTGTTCAGTGCTTCCTTCCAGTTTGATTTCTGTTTTTCCATCAAGGTCTTGAGCATTTGCAATATGGTTCGATTAAACCTTTCCACCTGACCATTTCCTTGTGGATGGTAAGGGGTCGTTCTTGATGCCATAATGTCACTGTACTTCCTTAGTTGATCAAACAACTGGTTCTCAAATTCCCCACCTTGGTCGTGGTGGATTCTTGCAGGGAATCCGAACTTCAGGGCAAAATCATTAAACAGTCGGTCTGCCACTGTTTTGCCTGACTTTGAAGTAGTGGCATAAGCTTGAATGAATCGGGTGAAATGATCAATCACAACCAGGATATACTCATACCCTCCTTTGCACTTATCTAGGTGGAGAAAGTCAATTGAGACTAATTCGAATGGGTAAGTCGTCTTAATGCTCTTTAGCGGCGCTCGTGTCTCCCGACTGGGTTTTTTCTGTTTGATGCATGGGCATTCCCTCAGGACGTACTGTTCGATGTCCCTCTGCATCTGTGGCCAGAAGAAATGGTCCCTGATAAGGCTTGTAGCGTCTCGACCAATCTGACACACTAATTTTTATTTGATTTAACAAATCAATTATTCATTAGGTTAACAAATCGTCACAGTCCCCTCACTCAATTAACTGGATGCCAGGATGTCTGTTGAACACCAGGCGCTATGGTCACCATGACAACTAATCATGATATCACTGGTTTTATGACCCCCAGGAATGTGAGAAGGATAGCCCACTCTTTGTCCCAAGGAAAAGCAGAGTATAAATGACTGTGTTCTAGTTAATTCATAGACAAACCGTTATTTGAATGAACACACATTTTCTTCAGGCCATTGGGTATATTATTGTCATTTGTGTATTTTGTCTTTGATATTTTTAGATTATTTTAGTATGCTTGTGAGGGGACCATTCCTGATCCTCCTTTTCACTATATGTAATCTTACCTTGTTTAGTATCTATGAATTTGCCTTTGTATGATCGAAACAAGCGTGTATATTATATGGTGGTACATAGGCAATATATATTAGGGCCCTGAGAATCGTTAATAATTTCGATTTAAGTCCATTTGCAAATTACCATGCTTAGAGAACAAAGGGTCGTAAAGCCCTCCAGCCATTGCCACCTCCCGCTCGGAATTTCCACCTTTCTCATTGGACAAGCCCATCTTGAAAGGCGGAGATCTTATCCGACCTTAAAGGCCCGGCTCCATGTGACCCGCCCCAGTCGGTGGTTCAGTCAAAAGCAAAGATGATGTGAGAAAAACGCTTCAGGATACCACAGCATCTGTGCCAGGCCTTTTCTTCGGCCTAGTCCTTTCCATTCATCAAGTAACACTGACTCAAACTGGTTCTTCTCATCGACCCGAATTCAGCAAAGATCTACGGGAAGCTTTAAGATTTGCATCAGGAATCTCTTTCAGACAGACGAGACGTGCAAGTATTCAAATTTAGTTTTATTAATTGATACATTAGGTATTATTTGTACCTTTTTACAAAGGTGTGTTTGAACCCAGAATCTGACGTATCCCTGAAGGCTTGAATCTGTTGAATATGCAAATGGTTCCACAAATGTCATTCCTTATGTCTCTTTCTATACTGAGTTAAACTTTAACCCTTTCCTCTACCAACTGTATGCGTGTGTGTGTGTACGTGTGTATGTGTATGTTAGACTAGTTTAAGAGTTTATGTAGTATGTTAGACTAGTTTAAGTGTTTATGTAGTTAATAAAACCTTACTTGTATCACACTTGACGTGTTCATTGTTTACTCATAACCGGAGTCAATAATCATGCAGATTTACGTTACAAGCTTTTGTAGAATTGTACAGTAAGCAAGTTATTTCCTTTAACCAGGAAATTACCGTTCTTAGAATTGACAAGACGGTTGACCCTGAGTGTTCAGCTAAATATCTACAGTGGATCTACAATATGAATAGTTAATTATAACTAGTAATTAAGTTAATTATTCATATTTCCCCATGAGCTAAATTTGCTACAGATTGTGGAGAGAATGCGGGCGTGATAAAACGAAAGTTATGAGTTTAAACACTGGCAACTTAAAAGTGTGTGCTTGATAGCCCAGGTTAAAATAGGACGTGACTTCAGATGCCCTGTTGTGTCCCTATTTGCTGGCTTGTTTAGATGCAGTTAAAGTGGGGGTTTGAATTGGTACGGCTTTTATAATTGTGAGAGTCTTTATGTATTTTATGCTTAATGGCATCGGTGTAAGGTTTATCTGATTTTAGCAAAGAAACCCTAAATTTCAGTATTAAAGCATAAATCTGTCTTGACAAAGCGTATGTCTGAATCTCAGCTCAGCGGCATGTCAAAACTCTACCATAATGAATAATGCTTTAGTGAAGAAATCACAAAATTGCAGTATTGTTTAAATTGTTTCTTTGAAGAAGAAATCTCAGTACAGTTATATCAAGGTAGATGTGAGCGCTGCTCCTCTTTCTACAGCATAAAGGCCTTATAGTTTATAATTAGATTGCAGCAATTCATCTACACTTTGACTGTATATTTATAAGCCGAGCAACCTGGTGGTCATTTCTGTGTTTCACTCGCTGAGTGAAATTCAAGGTGTAATACTGTACTTTAGTACTCATATGTGCGGCAAACATAACTACATATATGTTTAAAACGGTTTTAACTTACAGTAAACCCGTTGTGTAATTCTTTAAACAAGTGCAAGAAGTTTATTGTTAAATTAGAGAAGCACTCACAGAAGTGTTTATTTAATGCAACAAGTCTTGAAGGCTGAAAGCACCACGTTCTAAAACTGTGACGTTAAACATAGACAGACATTAAACTGCGTTAATTTCACTGGCATGCATTGGTTACCGTGACAACATCTTGTCACAGGAAGTGCTAACGTCACGTAGCACAACACGCCATGTTTGTAAACAGACCATTTGAAGCAGCTAAGCTAACACTACTTAGCATAGTTTCATTTTAGGCTATGCTACTCAAATAGCTTTAACAATTAGTGGTTACCTCTTTACTTGAAGTTTTTTAATACAGCATGTGTGTATGCAGTGTGTAGTAATTTGAATTTAACCTAATCCCTGGTTTCGGATTTTTCCATTTCTCTTCCTTCTTTTTCTTCTTTTTCTATGTTTCTCAATCTTCAATTCGTCTCAGCGAATTTAACTATCTTAGATGTATCCTTCCTGATTGCTATTGCTTAGTTACTAGTTAATTATATCTAAATTTAATTACATTTTAACTGTTTATCTAGAGAATAATTATTAAGTTATTGGGTGTTTTTAGTGGCACAGTGAATAACGCGCTACGGAGGGCGGGGCACACACATGGCATGGCCCAGCATGGGAGCTGAACACGCAGCAGCTGTGACCAGACATGGTGTGTTGCCCAACACAAATCAGTTAATCACGAGTGCTACTGATTGTTCCTAATATCAGATTGATTACCCTGTTTTAATAATAGAAGTCAGCTAATTTTAAATCCATTTACATGTTATGCCCCCTTGATGTTCTCTCTGAACCTCAAAAGGAACCAGAGACATTTCTATTTTTGATTTGTTTATTTTCAAAATAATCAGCATAATCTGAATAGAAATACTCTCCTTTTCCTTCTGCTTTTCCCTTTTCTCCTTCATACCTCAGAGATTAAGCCTGTTGGGGAACCGTCAGCAAATTCTGAGTGATAATTTGACGATAATTTGACAGTAGTCTTAAGTCATCATTCAATCGTTCCCGCCCCTTTGTCAGCAAAACATTCTGACCCAAAACTATTTTAGCATTCACACGCTGTTTTGATCTTGTAGTAGTCTCTAGCCTTACTCTCAACACAAGTGTGTCAAAATTTTGCAGATGCTCAGACTAACTGCCCAGATCGCAACCGCAGAGGGCTGGCATACGTTGTGAGAACACCCCTTTACCCCGGGCCGACGACCCCTACTGAGGCCGAAGCAAACTGGACACAGAAGAGAGAAGTGTACCTCAGACTCAGGACTCAAGCGAGAGTTATGGCTACAAAAAGCTCGCCAAGGTCATGGCCCACAACCTCATGGGTCTGAAACAGGAGGTAAATGATCTCAAGCAACAGATCACAGCGGTAGCCCACAAGGACCCCAGCAGAATGGAGTTACAGGAGGAAATCAATAGATTTAAAAAGGCTCTGACAGCTGCTGAACAGCAAGAGCACCTGGAAAAGTTAGCCAGAAAGGACCTGGAAAGGAAACTCCCACACAAAATTACTATTAAAGCAGCAAATTTTTTCGCCCCCCCTGAAGCTCTTAGACAAATTTGCCAGAATTGAGACTCTGATCCAGGAGCTGAACAACACTCAAGACAAACTTGACATGGTCCAAAGAGAACTCAGGTACTCTTATAGGCTGCAAAAGGAAACACAGTGGGAGAAACACCCTACTCCTGCATCCTCACTCAGCAGTGCAAAACTCCCTCAGGTGCACGAAGCTACGAAGGGGGAAGCCAGCACTTTCTGCTTAACAACTCATCAGACAGACCCATAATACCTCCAGCAACCACAAAGAGGAGGGGGTCCCTTCCAAGCATCCCCGCAGCAGCGCATGAGGTGACCCCCAGAAACTTTGACAAGCTACCCAGAAAACAATAGTTTCCTACTTTACGCAGTACGAGCAGTAATTTAGAACGGTGGAGTCGTTTAAAACATTGCTTGCAAGCAGACCCAGTAATCAATCTTATGTGTCTGTTTCATAAGTTTTAGTAACTTCTTCTCCATGTGCATACCATTTCCTGATCAAAACCAGATAAATTATAGTTTGAATGCGCCTTCCTGCGAGCAGTAAGAGTTTCATTGCTATAATGTTTTTAAATCGTACGATAAGAAACTATCCTGATTTTAGCGAAGAAATCCTAATCTCTGTTGTTAGTTGAGCATAAGTCTATTTTCTGACGACGTAATCTCAGGATTAGCAGCTCATATAAATGGTACCAAAATAAATCAGTNGCAGCAGCGCATGATGCGACACCCAGAAACTTTGACAAGCTAACCAGGAAACAATAGTTTCCTACTTTATGCAGTACGAGCAGTAATTTAGAAAGGTGGAGTCGTTTTAAACATTGCTTGCAGGCAGACCCAATAATCAATCTTATGTGTCAGTCTCATAAGTTTTAGTACCTTCTTATACATGCGCGCACCAGTTTCAGATCAAAATCAGATAAAACTATAGCTTGAATGCGTACACGTCTTCCTCCTTTCTGCGAGCAGTAAGAGTTTTCAGGGCTATAATGTGTTTCAATCGTACGCTAAGCAACTAACGGACTTTAATGCCGACGAAATTCCTTAATTCGGGTTAGTAGAGACAGTCTAATTCTGACGACGAAATCTAGGATAGCGCTCATATAAATGTACCAGAATAATCGGTCTGATTTGGGCGAAGAAATCCCCTTCTTCAATACTGTGTAGGTGATCTGAGCGATGCACCTCATTTCACTGATTTAAGGCCTTATTATGTGATATGTATCATTGTATTCATATCGACCCCCTCATGTGAAACATTTACGTAACTCTTATACATGCGAGCACCAGGTTCTGAATATAATCAGATAAAACTATAGCTTGAAGGTGACTTCCTACAGGTATTAGAAAGTTTCAATGCTATAATGTTTTTAAATCGTACGAAAAGAAACTAACCTGACTTTAGCGAAGAAAACCTAATTTCTGTGTTAGTAGAGCACAAATCTATTTTCTGACGACGAAATCTCAGAATTATCAGCTCATATAAATGGTACCAGAATAAATCAGTCTGATCTTGGGACGAAGAAATCCCCTTTTTCAGCACTGTGTAGGCGATCTGAGCAATACTCCTCATTTCATTAATTTAAGGACTTATTATGTGTTACGTATCATTGTACTTCATTTTGACCCGCTCATGTGAAACATCTACATAAAATTAATGGTGTTATTCTAGCGTAGCTACCTACGAATCCACCATTGCCTGTGAAGTGAATGTGCTGTGTTGAGTAATGAATGAATTTGTACGGGACAGGCATGAGTTTCCCATGCATGCTCACAGCAGTACAAGTCTGCTACACATGCACCTGTTGTGAGCTTGCATTGGTCTCCTAGAAACACGTGACCCCGGAAGTGTGAGCAGACTCCTCCGGTTAATCTGACAACAGCATTCACTTCACAGACCTGTGTGTAAACAAGGAATTGCGTGTAACTAACGCTAACTCATAAGCTAAGCCCTTTACTTCAACTGCCAGCTGTTAGCATCTGACTAACGCTTAGATGTAAAAGTGTAAAGTGTAACTTTCTAAACTACTTCTCTATCCCTCTCTCTCTCCCTCTCTCTCTTTTTTTTTGTTTTGACTTTATTCTACCTCTCTTTACTTTTATTGCATTTATGTACATTTGTTTAGCACAAATGTACCAAATCAGCTAAATTGATTTGTATTAAATTTGAGATTTAATTTTAAATCAAACTTTTTTTTTTTTTTTTTTTATTTATTTTTATTTTTATTTTGTTTTTTTACTTTCCCCTTTTAATTTCCCACAGCTCTTAGGCCCTTTTTTTTTTTTTTTTTTTTTTGTTGTTGTGTTTTTACTTTTACTTTATTTTATTTATTTCACCATCACCATCTTCGCTTTATGTATAGGATTACAGTAGTTCTAGCAAATGTCGTTTCCTTAACGAGTTATACAGGTTATTAGTAGCATAATCCCTGTTTCCTCTCTACTTCTCCTCACGCCTCAGTGCCAGGCCTAATACGTTGAAGGGCAGCTACCATTGCAACACAATGTAGGCTAACATAAAACTAGAAACAATTCCCACTGTTTCTTTTCCTTTTGACGAGGTATTTGGTGGGTCCCTGCTAGTTTAGCTAACAGCCTAACACTAGGGTTATGAAGTCTATTGCAGCAACACACACAAGTGAAACCTGCTTAGCCATATCTCTTAGAAAAAAAACTAAAATAGGTAAAAATGTTCCTTTTTTTTTTTGAGTTCATCTTATTTTATTTCAGTTTCGTCATAGTGACCAAACCCGTGAACCATCAGTAGTATAGCCCGGTCATCAGCTGACCCCTACAGCCCCCTCAACAAAGTTACTCAAACTATCCCTTTGTGTTCACGAACACAAAAAAATAGCACCCTACCTCACTAGCTGCCTACCACCAGCTATTCATACCTTACACGGCCAACACAGCCGTTCCCCATAGAGATAGCTTAACACCTCCGTACGTACGTGCATTTGCCTTGTCCCTTTCTCTCTCTGGTGTTCCAACAAGTGTGCCAGTATGTCGCAGACATTCCACAGACATCCAGCCCTGGCAGCTCACCAGGACCACCTGGACACTCAGTAGAGCACTGGCTCAAAGCAGCCAACGACCTGCCATGGCAAAGAAAGGAACAGCGAGACTGCGACATAAGCGAACACTTGACCAGCATCATCCTCTCCTCGGCCCACACCCTCAAGGGCCTCAGACAGGAGGTATATGAGCTGAAACTGCAAGTCACAGAATTCTGCAGAGAACTGACACCTGCTCAACGAGAGAAAGCACAGAACGGATGCAAAGAACCTAACAGAATGGTGCGACAGAAAGAAATCACCAGTCTTCCCAGAGGCTCTAACAGCTGCTCAACACCAAGCGCAGCTGGAAAAAGCCAACAGACAGGACTTGAAAAGAGAACTGTATCACACAAAGTCACTCTTAAAAACAACACATGTGGAACTAAATGAGAAAGACACCACAACTTAGGCCTTACAAGGCCACCTGCATAAAGACAGAGCTGAGGTCCAAACCCTGAATCAGCAATTAAAGAGGAGCTTGACATAGTTCAGAAAAAAATCTAAACAGTCCTACCGACTGCGCATAGACATAAGCAAAAGACAGCCGGCTGAATATCGGTCGCCAGCAGTGCAAGCCCTCCAAGCCCGTGCACAGCTACGAAAGGGGGGAAAGGGAGCCAAAGCCTTCTGCTTGACACTTCACAAGTCAGCTCCCTGAAAACCTCTGCAGCTGCAACAAAAAAAAAAAAAAATTTTCAGGCGAACCGAAGCAACGAGGTGAATTCAGTGTCACAAAAGAACTGAAAAATGCTTGCAGACCACAAGGCGAACAGAAAGGGAAAACACGAAACAGAACTCCCCCTGACCAGCAGGCCCAGACCCCCTCAGCCAATAGTCCGAACCTGCGAAGGGGGGGGGGGGAGCCCACTGTTCACACATCACCAACCAGCAGCAACAAGGGGGTGGGGCAGGGACCTTTCAGAGGGTGGGGGGGGTGGATCGCAGACACACACACCGTGTGACCCCACAGAACCCAACGAGCTGGCCAGAGACAACACATCTGGCAACCTAAATACTTTCAGACCCAGAGTCTGAACACGGACTGATCGCTGCCCCAGACACCAAGCAGGGCCGGCGTGAAACTCCCCATGCTTACTACCACAGACTTTGACAAACTTACTCCAATGCTCACAATTACCCTGGGATGGCGGATGACACCAGCTGCAAGAAGTCATCTAGTCATTAGGGCCTGCCGCACAATGCCTAGTCAACAGCTGTGTAACCTGACACAGAAGGCCTTTAACAAGCAGCAAGGCCTCCACTAAAGGTGTTTGTCAAACCCCACTGAGTCTGAACTTCACAACTCAGAATCCAAAGCGGGCACCAGAAGGCACCCAGCATTGCCACAAGGCAAAACCCTTCTACAGAAAGCCCCTAGCCAGAAGAGGACAGAGCCATCACCATGGCAACAGACCCAGGTTCCAGACCAACCACTGGGAAAAGGCGTCCTCATCCTGCAAACACCACGGTATGTCCAACAGCAGTCCACAACAACATCCTCCTCCACACAACGGAGACTACACAAGGACAGCTGGACACGCCTAACTCTGGGTTACAGGAGCTGCTGACACTCGCAAAGAGCTCCTTGAACAAAACTCAACTAAGGAGTATTGAGAAGGACAAACCTCTGACTCCTTGCCTGCTGCATCACAGCATCAGGCCCCTCCAAGGGAGGAGCATCCCTTGAAACCGGTCGACACCCCCAGAAGCAGCCAGACAACGTTGGATTGAGCAACGGGCCCACATGCCCAACAGCGAAAGCTCTACCAACACAACTCAGGCAAGCTCAAGTCGGTGCCGCCACAAGAGCCAAGCGACACCGCAACCATCAGATTTCTAGTGACGTTCGGGCAGAACAGAGAGATAACAACCACCTGCTGCTCTCCTGCCAACATCACTAGGTCAGTCTGAAACTCTCAGCACACTACAAAATCTCCATAACAATAACCTGCAATCCCTGGAACCACCTGCAATCTCACCAGTGAGAGTCTAACCCGGCAGTCCCACATCACGGGTACCACAGATAACAACTGGTACTGGCTAACAACATCAACAAAAAAAAAACATCCTACCCGGACTAACTAACTTCAGGATGACAGGTGACACAGCCACGACACCTGCTGCATAAGCTCGAGGAACCACACCTTGCTACAGCCTACATCACAACAGCACACCACCAGACAGCATCCAACAAGGCACCAACAGCCAAAAACCACCACTAGCTCCCAGCCGTGAGTGCCAGGTGTGAGTTCGATTGTTCTGCACCTTGACATCGCTCGTTGTTGTCTATTCTACGGACAACAACGCTCGAAAAGGGGGAAATATGTAGCGTCTCGACCAATCTGACACACGAATTTTTATTTTGGATTTAACAAATCAAATATTCATTAGATTAACAAACAATCACAAACCCCCTCACTCATAACTGGATGCAAGGATGGTGTGAACACCAGGGCGCTTTATGGTCACATGACAACTAATCATGTATCATGGTTTTATGACCCAGGATGTGAGAAGGATAGCCCAATCTTTGTCCAAGGAATAAAGCAGAATAGGAATGGACTTGTGTTTAGTTACTTCTAGAAAAAAACCGTTATTTGACTGAAACACATATACTTCAGTCATTGTGTATATTATTGTCATCTTGTATTTTGTCTTTGATATTTTTAGATTATTTTAGTATGCTTGTGAGGGAACCTATTCCTGATCATCCTTTTTCACTATATGTAATCTTACCTTGTTTATTATCTATGAATTTGCCTTTGTATGATCGAACCAAGAGGTATATATATGGTGGTACATAGGCAATATATATGAGGGCCCTGAGAATCGTTAATAATTTAGATTTAAGTCCATTTGCAAATTACCATGCTTAGAGAACAAAGGGTCGTAAACACTCCAGCAATTGCCACCTCCCGCTCGGAAATTTCATTTTGCTCATTGGACAAGCCCATCGTGAAAGGCGGAGATCTTCTCCGACCTAAAAGGCCCGGCTCCAGGGACCCGCCCAGTCGGTGATTCAGTCAGAAGCAAAGATGATGTGAGGAAAACGCTTCAGGATACCAAAGCATATGTGCCAGGCCTTTCTTCGGCCTAGTACTTTCCATTCATCAAGTGACACTGACTCAAACTGGTTCTTTCATCGACCCGAATTCAGCAAAGATCTACGGAAAGCTTTAAGATTTGCATCAGGAATCTCTTTCAGACCGACGAGACTCGCTAAGTATCAAACTTAGTTTTATTAATTTGATACATTAAGTATCAGTTACACCATTTTACAAAGGTGTGTTTGAACTAAAAATCTGACGCATCCCTCAGGCTTGGAGCGTGATATACATGGCAAAGGGTTAATAAAATCCATTTCTTATGACTCGGTCTATGCCTGAGTAAACTTAACCCTTTTTCCTATACCAACTGTATGTGTGTGTTTGTGTGTGTGTATGTTAGACCAGTTTTTGTGTTTATGTAGTATGTTAGACTAGTTTAAGTGTTTATGTAGTTAATAAAACCTTACTTGTATCACACTTGACGTGTTCATTGTTTACTCATAACCGGAGTCAATAATCATGCGGATTTACGTTACAAACTTATAGAATTGTACAGTAAGAAAGTTATTTCCTTTAACCAGGAAATTAACGTACTTAGAATTAACAGACAGTTGACCCTGAGAGGTCAAATAAATATCTACAGCGGATCTAAAATATGAATAGTTAATTATCACTAGTTATGGTTAATTATTCATATTTCCCATGAGCTGATTCGCTACAGGCTTGTGGTCCGATCCAGCCCTTGGTGGCCCATCTCGTCATGCAGCTCTTTCAGGATAATATGCCTAAACTTGGCGGGTAACACCAGCTGAGTCCGCTGTAATGTCTTACGGTATAGTATGCCATGCTCGTCCAATTGTAACTTATCCCATTCTCTGAGGAAAACTCTGGACTTTGTGTTGCCTGCGTGCCACTGCTTCGACCTCAGCCGAGAGCCGGACTGTAAGTGCTTGATGATTACTCTGATGTCCATATCGTCTTCCTGTGCCTGACGAATCTCTTCTTTTGACAATGACTTTAGTGGTACTTTATTAGTATGTTCACATGCCATTACATCGTCACATCTGACAATCATAGTGGGACCTGAATCATCCTGGATTTCGACTGCTTGAATCATTGCTCCAATACAATCTGGTGAGAATTCCTCCGTGTACTCCTTCATTACTGTCTCCACGTCCACAGGCATCCTTGACAATGAGTCCGCATCAACGTTCTCCTTTCCCGGCCGGTAGCGGATTGTGAAGTGGTAGTCCGCTAGTTCACCGACCCACATGGCATTCAATTTTGCTGACGAGAGTACATAGGTCAAGGGATTATTATCGCTGTACATCGTGAAAGTTGGGGCGTAGTACAAGTAGGCCCAGAATTTTTCCGTCACAGCCCATTTTAGGGCAAGGAACTCAAGTTTCCCACTATGAAGGTGGTAGTTCTTCTCGGCCGCTGTCAGTGTTCTGGACCCGTAAGCGATTACCTTCAACTTCTCGTTCTGCCGTTGGTATAGAATAGCTCCTAGACCCTGGTTTGAAGCATCCATATGCAGAATGAATGGTTTTGAGAAATCTGGAAACCCTAACACCGGCGGTTGGACCAAGCACTCAACCAGTTTCTCTAAAACTTCTTGGTGGTCCACAGTCCACTCAATTCGCTGGTTTGATGGCACCACAGGACCTTTCTTGCTTCTGCCTGTTCTTTTCTCCCTTCTTGTTAGGCTCTCCTCGCCACTGGATCTACTTTTCAAGAGGTCATACAGTGGACTGGCAATTCTGGAAAAGTCTTTGATATACCGTCGGTAGTAACTGAGCAGGCCCAAGATCTCACGTAGCTCACCTACAGTGCCTGGTCGCTTATCTTTCAAAGCAGTTACGGCAGCCGTGTCAGCTGGGTCCATGCAGCTACCTTCCGCCGAAACAATTCTGCCAAGGTATCTGACTTCGTTTTTGAACATGTCACATTTCTGTGCTTTCAGCTTAACACCATGAGCACGTAGTCGGCGCAGTACTCTCCTCACTGCCTCCACTTGGTCACTGAATGTTTTTGAGAAGACTAGGATGTCGTCCAGGTATGGCACACATATGTCATCTCTCAGTCCCTCCAAACAGGTCTCCATGAACCTCTGAAATGCTGCGGGTGCATTCATAAGCCCAAATGGAATGCAAATCCATTCGTATAGGCTCCAGGGGGTTGTGAATGCTGTTAACGGCCTGCTCTCTGGGGTCATGAAGCCTTGATGGTAAGCCTTCCCTTGATCGAGCAGAGAGAACCAAGAGTTGCCCCCCAGGCCATCTAGGACGTCCTGCACTCGAGGGATTGGCTGGCGGTCAGGTACAGTCTTTCTGTTCAGATCCCTGTAATCTATACATAGCCTGAGGATGCCATCCCGTTTCCGTACACACACAATCGGTGAAGAATAGGAGTTGGACTTTTCTATCCATCCTTGAGCAATTAAGTCATGTAGATAATCTTTCATCTCCTGATATAAAGGCTTTGGAACTGAGTTGTACGTCCGAGACACAGGTGTTTTATCGTTCAGGGAAATAGACATTTGTAGTTCCTTAGCACAACCAATATCATTGTCGGATTTCGAGAAAGTCTGGCACTCCTCCTTTAACATCTGTCTCACTTGTTGTTGTGCAGTTAAGTGGCTTATGTTGACAGGTGGGTCCCACAGGCTGTCTTCCTCAGTTGCCCTTGGTAGTACTTCGGCCTTAACCTGGGTCACGGATCCTGTTTCTTCTGGGGAAATCACTGCCGCAGGTAAGACTGACTTGACTGGTTGCACGGTTCCTAACTCCACTCTGATTCTCAGGATGATATCGTGGTCTGTTTCATTTTGCACACTTAATGTGACTGAGGGGCGAGCACTTTTTTTCACTTCTAGCAGCGTGTCGAACAGTTTCAGGCCCTCAGGGTACTGAGGGTCGAAGCTTGGCTCAAACAGTAACACACTGTCTTGTCTCACACGTGACATTTTGACTTGACATTGTACCTGCATGATTGTGTGCTTTGGTATGTTTACAGGGCCCTTGACAGTGCTCACCATATACTCTCCAAGATCACCTGCCGTCACCCGGTTGATAAAGGTGTGTACTTTGCTCTTTTTCAAACTTGGGAAGGCACTTACAACAGTTTGATACAGCTGACCATCAGTCACCATATTTGCATTGTCTGTATCCTTTCGTTTCATCACTTGCTCAATTACATTGTAGCCGATGATAGGTTTAGAGAGTTGCTCACCCTTCAGAACAAGCACAGGGATAACTAATTCCTTTACTCTTTCAGCAGGGGAAGCCAACTTGAATGTTATCTCGACCCATCCTCTATACGGCATGTCAGTACCATTGGCCGCCACAAGGTGAAAACATTTAGTCGTCTCTGTTGCTTCAGAGATATCTCTCAGCCTTACTTCAGGTATGTATCTGTCTTTCCACTGCTCATCAATAATGCAAACCTGGGAGCCTGTGTCCGATAAAGCCTCTGTCTCATACCCCTGCAAAGTAACAAGTCACTAGGCATTGCTTGCCAACTAAGGAGGTCACTGAGGAGTGCTGATTAACTTGGCATTGTGCTGTTATTATACAATCAATATCATGAGGCATAGCATGTTGCAGTCTGCTCCTTAACTGTTGTGCTGAGTGTTGTTGGGACATGCATGTCTCTTGGGTCACTCCCTGTCCCTCTGGAGCAACCCATCTCCGTTTAACGGAGCCTCCCTCTGTATTCTCGCACCCCGTACTCTGCAGCCAGCTGCAAAATGTTCACTGCTGCCGCAATAATAGCAATGAGTGCACAGTTCTGCGGCTCCCCTCTGTTGGCAATGGAAGCATTTTCTAGCTCGATGGCGCCGGGACTGTCGAAACAGTTGTTGGGGTTGCGACAGTCGATCATTTGGGTACTGTCGCATGGCTGGATATAGAGGTTGGCTGAATTGTGTGGGCATTTGAGTATTGTAGTGCTGGGGTCGTTGTTGTTGAGCAAAGTGTGTCAAGGGATGGGGCTGCTGAGCTATTGTATACTGTTGTGGTAATAGAGCACTTAGCTGTGAATGTTGCGACTGAAGCAGATATGGATGTTGTTCATATGTGACTGGCTCTGGTCTATGGGTTTGATGCTCTGGCCTTGGATCCCACTCTAACGGCAGCTGATTGATCTGAGCCACGTTCTGCGGGTGTCGACGTGTCGTCGTCACTGTTAATTCTTCATTGCTAATGGCAAAGCATTGCTTAGGTGGGGCTGGTGGCTGCTGGATTGTCTCTTTGATCTGTGTAATTTCATCACTAAGTCTTTTTAGCTGAGATACCAGATCGAGCTTTGACTGTTTAGGCGGACATTTTAGTTCGGGGGTAGGCTCGTCTAGCTGTGTGGCATTAACAACAGCTTGGCGTTCTGTTTTCCGTTTGTTCTGCCTTTCCGCCTCATGAGAGCAAGCAACATTTAGTTTTTCAAGCAATACTTCATCAGGAATTTCAGGGTTAGAAAGATAAAGCTGTAAGTCATTTTGAATACGGTCATTTTGCAGCCCAGTTAAGACGGAGTGTAGAAACATGTTCTGCACCAAAACCGGGTCATATTTCAGCCCAGATTCGTCCTCTTGTGAGGCAAACAGAATTTTCTGTCTTAGATCGAGGGCACGGATCAGAAAATTTTGTGGAGTTTCCTTGCTGCGCTGACTCTCTGTGGTCAGTTGTTTATATAACTCAGTGGCGTTCTTTTCCTGATAGTGGGAACGTAGAATGCGTCTGAGGGTTGGAAGAGTTAAGTCAGCTTTCCCTTCCAAATAGCTACGCAGCTGGAGCCCCGGCGTAATGGATCGAATTACAGCATCGATGATTTCCTGCTCTGCATACCCCTTGCTCAGCCCGTTTTCTATTTGACGAGCCAAACTAGAAAATTATAGTCTGTCCTTTTGGCCCGGTTCACCAATTAAACCTGCGATTTTGAACTCTTTATGCCAAATCACTGATGCGTTGTGTCTGTGTGGTGGATGTGACTGATCTGCCTGTGCCCCTGCTGTGCTATGTGGAACAGTAGTATTGACATTCATGGCCTGAAGTGATTCGGTTATAGCACCTGTTTCTCTAGCTGTCCTCTGGGCCGTGTTCATTGCCCCTTCAACGTTTCCTGGTGCCACCTCTTTTCCTGGATTATCAACAGTAGTCACTGTAAGATCACTTATTTTCTCATTGATCATCAATAACTCAGCCATGCCATTATCTTCTAGTTCTTCCAGCTCACTCCTTAATAAATAGTTGCTTAGGTATTTTATGAGTGAGAGGCGAGTCACATTTGTTACATCTGTCACTGTAATGTGCAAGAAAGAGCAGAGTTCTACTAATTTCTCTCGTGACAATGTGCATAGTTTCTCTCCTATTTCCTCCTGGAGATTTTGAAGAGCATCCATTTTCTTTACAATTTTTTTCTCTCTCTGCAGGGTATAGCGGTGTTGGAAGTGATGGTTACTTCACTGATCTGGGCCTCGTCGCCTCTGTGATTCACTGTACCTCAAGCGCACAAGCCACTTAATCAGGTATGCTCCCCACTTCACTTTACTGCCTCACTGGTGTCGGTTGGTTTAAGTGAGGGGAGTAACTGGGTGGAGTCGCTGAGGACAGGATCAAACCAACAACAACATCCCAGCGGTGCCTCCAGGAAAATTAGTGTAGTACCCCTGTCAGGGAGAATATTAACACAGTAAATACACACGATGCGATACTTCACTTTCACAGCTTTACTCAGAATGAAGCGCATCACGAGAACTCCCTGGGAATACACGTACGTACGCACACACGCGTGGCCAATCAGATACGCCCACTTTAAGCATAATAACATTTCACTCCATAACATACTATAAATATTTCTAAGCACCTTAGTTATTTCAAAACATAACACTTGAAAGTATTTTCCAACATTTGTATAATTAATAATTATTTAAACTGAAGACCTATTACATTAACTTGTATACACTAACAGCATCACATGAGTTACAGTATACAGTATTTCACACATAGTAATCTCCAGCATTTTATACTGCATATGCAGTCCAGCCTATTACAGGTACAGACTGCTCCATCAAATACCCCCCGCTCCCCAAGAACCCATCCATCTCCACCACACATACACTGCTGCGGGGGCTTGCTGAGGGATGCCACCTTGCCGCTCCACAGATTCATGTTGGAGTCGTACCTGAAGAAGAATTGGTATGCCATGCAGATGTTTAATCATTCTCTGAGTGTGTGATGAGTCAGATTGTAGAGAAGGAAGGCACATTGTGCCAATGTTTTGCAGTGACATCAAGTCTTAGCTAAGAAGATCAAATCACAAAAGCTTATAATAAAAAAGGAAAAATACATCTCATACAGACTGAATGATATCACTGAAATTATGATTTCTAGTACAAATGGAGTGCAGAATTTGTATCTGCTAAATTAATATGTCCTCAGAGCTACTGTGCTGTGAGACAGAGGAAAATGATCTTTATAAAGGAGAAGTGCAGGATGTCATTATCACATAATTTGATCACTCACTCATCAAGCCAAATGCACAGTGGGGAAAAATGCTCTGTCTTGTGTGTCTGTGTGGTTGCTGGGGAATTTGGCATTTTTAAAACACTTTTTAAAGGTATGAGTGTGTATGAGCGTTTGTTGGTGGCATTGCTAAGTGAACTACAGAAGCAGTCACGTGCCCTCAGCTTTTGGCTTCAGGTTGCTAATTGGAGCCCATCTCCATATGTCAGGACAGCATAATCATTACTTATTTGGTTCCTGCTCACACACACATATACACTATATTAGTAAAGGCATCTCATATTTGCAATGGTTTTCATACAGAAGTGATTATTTTCACTAAACCCCAAACCTTAAAGGGATAATCCACCCAAAAACGGAAAATTCTGTCGTACTCACCCGTTTCATTTCTGTAAGTCAAAGAAAGATGTGAATAAAAGCCTAAATTAAAACTGTTCATCATATAAACTGGTTGTGTCTCGATAGACGACCTGGATTAAACTGCTCCATTCATATGGATTAGCTACTTTTAAAATGTATTTTTGTACTTTTTAAAACCTTTGGTTGCATGGATTAAAATGTCATAATTTGTGTTCCAAAGATGAAATTTAATGGGTTTTGGAAAGACATGAGGGTGAGTAAACTGAATTTTTATCAGCCCTTTAACCCTGACAGAAACATGCTGATATGAAAAGACTCAAAGAAACAAACATGATTTGGCTGATTTATGAGCTTTTCAAATAGTGAAGGCCACTTCAAATGTCTTCAGAAGTCTATTTTTTACTTATAAATATATTTTCAAAAAACTTGACCTTCAAAAGTATAGCCAATCCTGTGTACACATTCATTTGTAGTTGAAGGAGACCAGAAAGCAGGCCCGGATTGGCTAATCGGGAGCACCGGTGTAGTGCTGAAATTTGCACCCTGCCAAATTATGCACCCCCTAGTATTGGTAGGTTTAGGAGTAGGTGTGGGGGAGGGGTTAGGATTAGGGGTGGGGTTGGGATTAGGCAATCAGGTAGTGACTTCAACAAGGAGGTGCATAATCTGGCAGGGGTGCAGAATTCGGCACAACACCGGGAAGATTCCCGGTGGGCCGGTCTGCTTTTTGGATGCGGTCCCTAGACTCACACCTAGCCTGCACTCACAGCAGCACCACTCTATTTACTTATTATTTTCTCACAGCCCATATTACTATTTTATTATTAGAGCGCGTTCAGTGCATGGGACGGACATTAGCCGAGCGACAGAAAGATAGAGATGGCTGATAAAAAACAAAGAGGGGAAACGTCTGCGGATGATAAGGCAAGAATAGTAGGGACCCGTGTAAATGTAATCGGATCAGCTTTCCAGCGCTGGAGAGGACTCAAGGAGCGGAGGCCTGCGATCGGACGCCGAGGTTGCTTTGTTTCTTCTCGATAGGTGAGTAACACCGTGTCTACAAAAGCTAAAGTCTGCCTACACTGGACGCGATCAAACGACCGTTGAAAACCATTTGAAATTTGTGTCAGCACGTCATAAATAGAACCCGGCAGCAGTTTTCTGTCAGGATTTGTTGCGCCGCGCCGCTCGCGTCCGATGTAGACATGGTTCACAGAACTAAATCGTTTGCTGGCTTGCGTACCTCATGTGGGGCGGAGCTATAAACTAGGGGCAAGACCCTTTTGTTGGGGCGGGGTTTGTTTGGTGGATTCAAATTAAAACATGGCTCCAAAATCCCTCCACTTGCCTTTAATCATTCTTTTTGTGCAAATCATTGTTTTATTTGTGAAGAAGCCGTTTAAGGATGGCTTTAAGACCAAGCGGAATCCTCTGCTGCTCCCACTTCACAGCAAGCGGGACTCGCTCTAATGGCAATTTCCTTCACCGTCCGCTTTTTGATTTTGATTTTTGATCAATTTGGGTGAATGCAAACAACTTATTGATCATGAGCCCAACATCCAGCAAGACAGGAAATCATTCAGTCTACCTGAGGGAAGACGTATTTCATTGTAAGTTAATGCTGTTAAATAGAGAGAGAGAGAAAAACTTCTAGCGTATTCTTAAATGGACCTCATTATTTAAGCCACATTCTATAAGTTATCTTTAATTGAAAAAATATGCATTTTCATTCATTCAAAAGCTATATGGTTGCAATATAATTTTAGTTCAAAACTTTAAGTGGCATTGTTTAAAAAAAAAATGCTTGATTGACTGACGTTTCACAGACCTTCAGTTGTTATGCTTTCAAATGTCATGTCATTTGTAATTTCACAGTATTTTCACCTCCTAAATTACTACACTTGTGAAGTCACAATTCTATATTTGTACAATTTACTTAGGTCGATTACATTTTTTGTATGACATTAAAATCATTTTTAGAATAGCCTAATTGTACATAAATAGGTTACAGCAATATTTCTGAGAACTTTTTAACTGCAGGCAGACATAGCATTATGGTATAGTGCATGGTGAATTATGGGAGAGCCTGAGTCTGTGGAGCTGTGTTGTGTTATTAAAGAATAAACACTTATTTTCTACAAGAATAAACGCTACGTTCTTAAAGAATAAAAGATAAAGAATCACAATTGTCCCTTATTTTCTATTTCTGAAGTTTATTGGCAACCCTAGTGATGTAATTATCTTTTGACCTTAGTTGTTGGAGATATGCGAGCAAAAAAGAATAGATAAAAAGGATAATAGAAAGTGCAAAGGTGGCACTGAAAAGGGAAAAAGCCAGTAAAAAAAACAAAAACAAAGTGGGCCGGTCTAAGGCATGAAACTCCAGGGCTGAAAATGAGTCCCACTCCGGCTCTGCCAGAAAGATTGAGTTTTCAGGAAATCAAATCAATTATGTTTGAACAGAATAGACTGTCAAACCCTTTGCATATTTAGCAATGCTTAATTGTTTCCTTAACAAGAAACAAGATGATCACAAACTGGCTTGTTTGATTAGTGATTTATTTACTTTAATTTTTCTAATTATTTAAATTATTTAAGGGTTTGATTGAGTCCTAGATTGCCAGTGTGCTTGAATGTGTGCCAGGGGCTGTTGGCACAATGTGAAATAAATGAGAAAATGTTTTCTGTCCCTGGTTCCTCATAAGCAGTAGTGTCTTCTGAACACAGTATGTGGTATATTAGTGGTGGTACATTGTTGGTACATTGTACAGCGCCAATCTTGATTTGCAACGTAACGTAATTTCGCAGTTGCAGATTTATTATTTTATTACTTACATTTGATTTAGGGTATCAACTACATAATTCAAAGTGAGACCATATTAAAAATTGTGGGAGGACATCTGATGTGGTTTGATGTCTAAAGTAACTCTTTGTAGATTTTGTAGTGTGCCCAAAAAAAAAAATTCTGTCATCATTACCCACCCTCATGTATTGACTTGCTTTCTTCTGTTTAACATAATAGAAGATATTTTGAGAAATGTTTTTTCTTTCTTTCTTGGAAGTCAATGGTCACCAAAACTGTTTGGTTACCAACATTCTTCAAAATATCTTCTTTTGTGTTCTGCCAGTTTGGAACAATATAATGGAATCTCGATACTATAGCAATATAAGGACATAGACTAAAGGCCCGTTCACACCAAGAGCGATAACTATAAATACAATGATAACTATATTTGCATCCACACCAGCGAATGATAACTGTCTGTTAATTCTAAGCGCACACTCCTCTGGCATTTTTTAAAAGCTAAGGCTACAGCAGGGATTGATCTGAGTGGGTTGGTCATGTTTTATTGTCATCGGAACATCTGGAATAAAAATCGTTCTGAAAGTTATTCCAATATTGTTCCTCTGTATCGTTATCGTTATAGCTGTGGTGTGGACTCTGCTATTCTTTAATATTGAGAATGATTTTTAGAACTATATCTTTATCATTATCTTTATATTTATCATCATTGGTGTGAACAGGCCTTAACAATAACAAAGTAGAATAGGAAGACTGAAGGAATCTAGTGACCCTGACCAATGAGCATAGTGTCCATGAGCTGCTTTTGAGGAGAGGGTTTGGACAAACGGATGCAGGTAATGTGTGGGCTGAGAGGACTACGGCTCCTTTGGGGGCTTTTCTAACCAGATTTCTTCATGAGGTCTGTGACTGTCCCTCCGACAGCTGCCCTGAGGGGTAAAAAGAACCCATGTAACATTTAGATTTTTAGAGCTGTCAAGTAACCTAAAATATAAAAAAACTTTCATATTAGAAAGATTCCTAAATGAGTCTATCATTCAAATATACCATAACAATAACAATATAATGTTTAAAATAACCAACAATATAACTGTATCCATGGTCATAAGTGCACTTTCAATCACTGTCAGAGGAATCTTTTTCTTCATTAGCAGCAATTCATCTTAATCATTTCATAATATTGATGGCATTTCAAAGATTTAAATCAGCACTAGCCACAGAAACAACCACATGAGAAATATCCTAATTGCCCCTTTACATAATCAACCATGGCATTCATAAAGAGAAGTAATTACCCTTGTTCATCAAGTATCCTCATGCCCTCTGTGTTTCTGTTCACTGACTACTGTGAGGCAGTGGATGTTGCTGTAGTTTGTCGTCTAGTGAGGTAGTGCGTAGATATGTAGATGTGCATAATTGTTTCGAGATGGTGTCCTTTTCTTGCCCCCACAGATGATTTTTTGGCCTTTGGATGAGCTGGAGAAATCCTACAGATACATATCCTATTTGCAATGTGGTTTAACAGTCTGTAACCATAAAAACTCAAGCCATCTTATATGTCATATGGAATGGAATATGTTCCAGAGAGTGTTCTGGGCCAGTAAAACATTACAAATCACTACACTTTTAATATAATGGACAAAAATCTTGACTAATAATGAATAATGTCACATATATGGTTGGAGATTAATAGCACAACCAATACATTTGTTTAGGTTTTTTTGTTTTTAACAATAAAGCCACTTTCACTTATATTCAGATATAATATACAGAGCTAAATTAATTAATAAATAATACATGGTATATCATGATGAGTGTTTAGTGAAACTTTTTCCAAATACAGTGGGTATAGAAAAGAATCACCCCCCTTTAAAATAATCACATTTTGTGGCTTTGCAGAAATGAAGATGGACACAGTTTTTGTTTTATTGAGCTGTATTTATTCAGTGCAACTTATAACATCCAAGTGAAAGATATAACACCAACATGTCAGAAAAAATAAATAAATTAAAAAAACAGAATCACTGAGGAAACTTCTCAGAGAGGCGACCAAGAGGCCTACAGCAACTGTCCTACAGCAGTTGCAGGAATTTATGAAAAAGAACAGTCATTGTGTGCATGAGACAACAATATCACAAATTCTCCACAAATGTGGCTTGTGTGGGAGGGTTGCAAGAAAAAAGCCACTTCTCAAGAAAGGCCACATGCAAGATTCTGAGGCAGATGAGATTAAAATTTAATTATTTAGCCTCAACACCAAACGATACTGTATGTCTGACAGAAATCCAATACAGCTCACCATCCAAATAACACCATTCCTACAGTAAAGCATGGAGGTGGTAATATCCTGTTATAGGGGTGTTTCTCTGCAGCAGGGACTGGAGCACTTATCAGGATAGATGGAAAAATGGACGGGGCAAAATACTGTAAAATTCTTGAGGAAAATCTGCTGCCCTGGTGAAAAAGGTGAATGTCCTTGCTGGCCTAGTCAGAGGCCAGACTTCAACCCCATAAAATACTGTTGGAATGACTTGAAGACGGCAGTCACAACTACCAAAGAAGAGTGGGCAAGTATTGCAAAGTCTAAATGTGCAAAGTAAGTAGAGGTAAAGACAAATCCCAACAGACTAAAGGCTGTAAATAAAGCAAAAGGTTGTTCAACAAAATACTGACTCAAGGGGGTGATCCTTTTCCAACTCAGTGATTCTGTTTTTTGTTTTGTTTTTTGTTTTTCTGACATGTTGGTGTTATAGCTTTCACTTGGATGTTATAAGTTAAATACAGCTGGATAAAACAAAAACTGGGTTCGTCTTCTTTTCAGGCTGCAAAACAACAAAATGTTATTGACAGGGGGGTGATTACTTTTCTAACACCCACTGTATATTATATCATAGAGTCTTATGATAAATAATAAAGCAGATTACTTTCAAAGTCAACCTAACCTAATATTTCACCCAACAGTGCAAATCGAGAGTTTATTAACATAATAATTTTTATTTTTGACCTTTAAAACTTGTAATGTACAAATAGATTCTGTAACACTTATTTAAGGTTACAGTTCTCAGTATTAATTAGTTGCTTTGTTAGCATGCATATTACTAGCATATGGCTGTTTATTAGTACTTATAAAGAACATATCAATGCCTAATTCTGTATGATCATATTCTAGATCCCTTAACCCTACCATATATTAAACTTAACAACTACCTTACTAACTATTAATAAGCAGCAAATTAGGGGTTTATTGAGGGAAAACTCTCCAGGTTGTATGTAACCATGGTTCCCCGAAGGAAACGAGACGCTGTGTCCAAAGACACTACGGGAACGCCCCCAGTGTGACCATGCTCTGAATCACATGTGTAATCAGTCCAAATGGAAAAGGGTGGAGCCGTTATAGGCGGTACGGTCGTAGCGACCAGGAAGCTATAAAGGCACGTGAGGTGGAACCGGCTTCAGCTTCAAGGAATGAAGCAAGCGCTCGCAGGGATGCCGGAAGTGTGGAAGTTAATTATGGCTCGGACGCCGCGTATCGTTCCTCGGGGGGAACCATGGTTACATACGTAACCTAGAGGCGTTCCGCTTCAGGAACTCGAGCTGCGTCCAAAGACACTACGGGAACGAGAATGCCCACGCCGCCAGACTTGCAAATCCCTGTCTAGTGTGGAAGAGCACAGCTAAGACAAGAGAACAGAAGAGCCAAGAGTGGCTCGCATATCAAGGCCATAGAACCTGACAAACGTTAGGGGCGTGGACCAACCCGCAGCGTTGCAGATGTCCTGCATAGACACACATGCTAGGAAGGCCTTGGAGGCTGCCATACTTCGGGTCGAGTGAGCCTTGACTCCCAGTGGTGAGGGGAGATCAGAGGACTCATAGGCAGTAGTAATGGCATCAACTATCCACCGACTTAGGGTCTGCTTTGTAGCAGGCAGACCTCGCTTAGGGGGACCATAGCATACAAGAAGTTGGTCCACCCTCCTCCACAGGGCAGCTCTGTAGATGTATGTGTCTGTGGATGCAATTAAGTTTCTGCTGGTCTGGCTCCCTGAAGGGAGGAGGAAAAAAGGCCTGCAGCACGATAGGCTGTGGTATAACAGAGGGAACCTTCGGAACGTATCCCGCTCGAGGGTAGAGAAACACTTTGGCCATGCCGGGCACAAAGTCCAGATAAGAAGGGGCCACTGAGACGGCCTGAAGATCCCCAACTCTCTTTAGAGAAGTAATAGCTAGAAGAAAAGTAGTCTTAATTGTCAGAGATTTCTTCAATAGGCTCGAATGGAGACTTACAAAGAGCTTCTAGCACCACAGCCAGGTCCCACAGATCGTACTGGGGGCCTCAGCCTCAAAGCACCGCGGAGGAAACGTGTAACTAGGGGGTGTCTGCCCACTGACTGGCCACTGAGAGGGGCGTGGTAGGCCGCAATGGTCACCACGAAGCCCTCTAGTGTGGAGTGGGTCAACCCTGTGGAGAAACGGGAGTGCATGAACTCCAGCACTGTACCAACCGGGCTGTTAACTGGGTCGAGTTGGCGGTCTCCGCAACAAGAAGTGAAAAGTTTCCACTTCAAAGCGTACATTCTTGTGGGGAGCTCTGGATTGGAGGATGGTCTCAACAACCTCATTTGAGAGACCAGAAGCTACTAGTTGTACCCCCTCAGGGGCCACACCCACAACTACCACAGCTCCGGGCGGGGGTTTGAATATGTGCCCTACGACTGTGACAATCTCCAATGGAGAGAGGCCGTCGAGAAGGGAAATCCGGTCCAAGACCCGAACCCGGCCCGGGTCAGACAGGGGCTACTAGTAGCAGGACGGACCCCGGCAGGCGCCAATCTTCGGGGAGAACCCCCTGGTCTTGAGCCACCATTGTAGGGGCCTCATGTACAGCAGGCCAAAAGGTATCACGTTGGACGCAGCTGCCATTAACCCCAATAGTTTCTGAAACTGCCTGACAGTGAGTGACTAGCCTTATCTGACTCTCTTGACTACCGTGATGATCGACTCGACCAGAGCAGGAGATAATCGTGCCCGCATCATGGTCAAATCCCACACCACGCCCAGATAAATGGCGCTCTGTAATGGAGAGAGCACACTTTTCTTGGCGTTCAGTCTCAACCCCAACTCCTCAAAATCTCGATGTCGAATCGCATCTGACCGATTGAGCTAAAATCAGTCAGGTGATTTAATTAGTATGGGATGTGGAGTCGCAGAGTGGAGCCAGAGAGGATCCCACACACTTCGTAAAGGTGCGGGGTTGAGGTCTATCCGAAAAGGAAGAATCGTATTGGTAAAGATTCGCCCCTGAAAAGCAAACCTCAGAAGGCCTGGAGTGGGAAGGATGAGACATGAAAGTACAGTCTTTTCGATCGATCGTAACAAACCAGTCTCGATTGATTTGAGACCCAACTTGCTGATGGTGAGCATTGAACTTCAGTTCAGGAATGAGCGATTCAACTGACGAAAGGATCTAAAATGGGACGCAGCCCACAATCCTCTTTGGAACAATGAAGCACCGGTCTGTAGAACCGGACCGTAGTGAGGAGGACCCCCTCGATGGACCCTTCCTCAAGAGCGTATCGACTTACTGTTCTAATACCGAGCCTGCTCGGGGGACAAGAGTGTGGGAAAGACACCGTTGAATGGTGGCGGAGGAGCGCCTGAAAATGAATGCGATTAGCCGTTCTTCTACAGGTGCAGGACCCAACGAGATACATTGGCCAGTAGATTCCACCTGCTAAAATATCTACAAGGGAACCAGTCTATCGACTAGTGCCTCTGGTTGAATTTGTGACTGCTGGTGTTATTCGTGTGCCCGAAAACGGAGGACCGGCAGGAACGGAACCGAAATAGCTGTCTGGCGACCCCCAAAGGGGGACGAGGCCCTCAGCTCTGCTACGTTCTGGGCGGAAGAAGAAAATGAGGGGTGCGCTCGCTGGATGAATGCTGCGCCCCTGAAGCATCATCGTGCAGGGTTGGCAGAAAAATCTCAGAGGGCACTGAGGAGAGACGGGACCACCGTTATACTGCGGTGCACCCCACTTTCACCAGAGGGGCCGCCCGAAGGCCCTGAAACTCAATGTCAGGGACTTGGGGGGTTGTGGACGGAGGACTTCCTCTGAAGCCGACCCTCACGTTTGTTTTGTAGTCACGGTATGAGAGAGTATGAGGAGAGAGTGATCCCGACCAGCAGCCCCGGGAGCTAGAGAGTGGCGAGGGCGGAAAAACGCAGGAACCCGATGCCCTGTTTTACGGGCTCCTGGTACCTGTTGACGAAGGAATGACAGTGTCGAGAAAAAAACAAAAACAGGCCAAGCAGGCAAAACGGGGAGTCCCATAAGGAAGACCTGTCTTTCTCTTTCATATCTGACAAGGTCAACCACAAATGTCTTTCTGCTGCCATCATAGCTGCCATGGACCGCCCAATGGCATGGGCGGTCTCTTTGGTGGCGCGGAGAGATAAATCGGCGGTCCTCCTAAGCTCTGCTATATCATGCTTTTCTATTTCTTCGCCTTCCTTTAGCTCCTTAAGCAGGTCGGCTTGGTACGCCTGTAACACCGCCATGGTGTGCAGACACGCACCAGCCTGACCTGCCACCGTATACCCCTTGCCCACCAGGCTAGATGTTGCACGTAACGGCCTGGAGGGCAATGCCGGAGCCTTTAATGACGATGCCGCGCCGGGAGACAGATAGCTCACGAGCGTCTGTTCCACCAGGGGCATCGTCTTATAACCATGATCACTAACCCCCGCCACGTTTGCATAATGAGAGGATGCGGGGGTAAACAAACGTGCTGAATATGGTCTCACCCACGACCTCGACACCTCGGTTTGTGGAGAGCGGAACAAAAAAAAAACGGTAATTGCTTTTCAGCGGTTAGCTGTTTCTCTGCCGGAACGCTATTTATGTAGCTCTGTCCCGAGTGCCACCTCAACATAAATCCTCATACTGTGCTGTGTGAGGGGGACGACTCCTCACAGCCTCTCACATCACCCTCCTCGGAGGCAGATAGGGGAGCGTCGAGCCGTCCGGGCGGAACGGAAACCGCGTGAGGCTTCCGAAAGCCAGAGAGTGGGCACCGGATCTGGTGGGTGAGGAAGGAGATAAGGACTAGCCTGTCTCCATTCCCTCCGCCAAATCCAATTGCGAACCACACGAATGCAGCCTCCGCTCAGCCTCGGCTGAAGCGGGACCAGCACCGCGAGGAACGCTGGCGAAGGCTCCCTCCTCAAAGAGAGCCTTCCGGGAGCGAAGCGAGCGCAGTGACATTCGCTCACAATGCGGGCAAATGCCGCATGCTTCGCCCCCAAGCAAACAACGCACATACTGTGTGTATCCCCACTCGTAATATAGCGAGGGCAGGGAGGAACACAGGACTGGACTCAGGATTGCTCAGGACAGTTCGAACAGTTCGGACATTGCGTGAATTACACATCAATGTATCGTCACGAGCCGCAGGGATTAATTTGGTTTTGTTTGTGTATGTTTTTTTGTTTTGTTTTATTGTATGTTTTAGCCGTGATTCCCATTCACCTCCATTATAAGACTGACAGACTGCAACGGTTTGTGTTAAAAATCTTCTTTTGTGTTCTACTGAAGAAACAAAGTCACCTACATCTTGGATGCCCTGGGGGTAAGCAGATAAACATCAAATTTTCATTTTTAGGTGAACTATCCCTTTAACCTCTTGTCCTGCATGCTATTTGGCTGATCTGCTTAAATATATAATCCTGTCACATAAATTGTTTACTATCAAAAATAATGCAATGCATTTATTCCAAAATAATGACGTCTAACAACTGGTTGACACTTTTCTCACTAGAGACGAGTAACCTGCAATTTCCTGACTCTCTCTTAAGACTGTTTACTATTTATGTGGTTGGCTTTCTGAGAGATTTAATTAAACTAAATGTGCCGCTTGCTTTTACACAGCATGTGCATTTGATGAATGTTTAGGAAATACCTCAATAACAATAGTGCATCCATTGGAAGGGCTCACTAGGGGGTTGACTTATGAGATGAATAAAAACAGAGGTGGTCTTTCATAAGACACAGAATGTCAGAACAATTTAAATCCAGACTGAATGTGTTATCCTCAGTTTTGAACACAGCAGGGAGTTAGAAGGTTTCAGAACAGGTTTAAGAATAAAAGGGTTGTGTTCTATCAAAGACTGCAAGAAGGAGCAATACCAAAGAAGCAAGAGAAATGTCATCTTGTTATTGCAAAACAAGAGCTCAGTATGTTCTTTTATGGGCATGTTAATAGAGAGCAATGGGGAAAACGGCCATAAGGATTTAATGTACTACTTAGATGTGACATAGAATTTATTGGGTAATCCTGTGATGAAAACACATGACTGTATAAATTTAACTACAGATAATCCTCCTTTTACCGCAGGGGTGGTTGCCTTTCCTATTTTGGTTCAGTCCTGATCAAACTATTAGCACCTGATAAGGATTCTGTGCTAAGCATCATTTGATAAAGGTCAAACAAAATTATGAAATCACCAACCTCAGTTCTAAAGATCTAAAATGGTCCACATTTGTTTATCATTAAATAACAATTAATCCCAGTCCTCAAATTTGATATGCAGTCCAGCAGCACTGGGGCTTTTCACAGTTTGTATCACTCTTCTTTTCTGTGTTTACTTGTAGCAGAAACAAGCTGCCTGTCTGTGTATTAGTGGAAGGGATTTTTTGACTCTGCAATAGGTGGCAACAAGTGCCTGCCTTTATGAGTGTTCAAAAAAACATTCATTCAGGATCGAAACACCACTACTGTGTGTTGCTCAAGGAGATACACAACAGTTCCTTCTGCTGTGGTTAATTTGGAAATATTTTTGTTGGCTGAGCAACAACACTCAAGAACGGTTAATATATTGTGTCTATGTTACATAGTGTTAGTTCACCCAAAAATTAAAAAGAAAAATTATCTCATTAGTTATTTATGTCTCTTACGTACACTTATGTTGTTCCAAACTACTAAGACTCACACGTCAGTCAAGGTTAAGCTCCTGTTTTGTTTTCCATATTTGTATGTGTGTTGATCAACATTTATATGTGAATAAAAGTATAAATTAAATATGTTCATCATATAAAACAATTGCTCCTCTTCAGAAGGTTCAGATTATTTTTACAATTTCTTTATACAATTTTTGAAGCATCAAAGTTTTGGTTGCATGGACTTTCAATGGCAGAACATAAATCTCTCAGGTTTTATTAAATATATCTTCATTTGTTTTGAAAAGGAATGGATGTCTTATGGGTTTGCAAACAACACAAGGGAGAGTAAATGATGACAAAATCTTAATTTTTGGGTGAACTAACCCTTTAATATTAACTTCTTGTTTCTAGGATATAAAAGTAATATGATGCAAACATACTTGGTTTAAATATCAGCACATCTGTCACAACCTGTGGCTTCATGCTTATGTCTGACCACCCGGTATCCTATTAACCGCATAGCAACACACTAAAAATTACTCTGATGTAGCATCGCACAGAATATGCCAGAACATTGCATCTTTATGCTAGATACTGTATGTTCTGACTAATGAATTTTATCCTAGTGGGACAAACGACACACCAAACTGAAGCATGCGGGACGTCTAAAATACCGAAGCACTGCTGGCAATGCCGAAGACCTCAGCAGCCTCAGCAGCTGTCTCAATCTCTCACAGGCAGATGATAATGCAAAGATGTGCCAAAAGACCCTGCAGTAGGTTTTTTTTAACCCCCTGGGCAGCAGTAATAGGGCCTGAATTTTCTTCATTATTGTTGTTGGATGTATGTGTTATAGAGAAGCTAGTGATAATTTCACATTTTTGTTGCAAGTGGATTAAATCTCTTGAATAAAGTGAAAAAAACAAACTAAAAATGGAGCCACAATATACAGTGGTGTGTATACTATATATATATATATATATATATATAGATATATATTGAAATACTTTCAAAAAAGTAGTCAAATTATCTGAATGCAATCCTATAATGGGAGTGGACATAAGGCTTTCATCATGGGCAAGAAACATTCTTGAGATAGGCTGAAAAGTTGTGACAGAGTCAGAAATAAAAATACCAATATTACTGGACATAGGCAGGTGAGGGGATCAAGAAGGGGGGCTGCTGTGAGATGAATGCTCTGATCGCCATGATTCATAATACAGAATGATTTCACCAAGGCATTCATCAAGTCAACCACCAGACGTTACTCATCAGCTGGCCCTCTAGAAGACTGAGGTGGAAATGTCACAGGAAGCTATTTTCACAATCTGTCAAACAGACCAATGGTGAGTGCTTGTTGAGTGCCTGATTAAATAGTATAATCAAAAGGCCATTGTCAAGCCTACTGTAGACTAAAGAAGATTAGTCCATAAAGAACAGATCCAAATCGGTACAGTTTCTGTGAATAAGTCAATTACAGAAAAAATAAAAATAAAACGGATTTAAAATATAACTTGAACAGTTTTGTACCAGAGTGTAAGAAACAAATAAAAACCAAGATTTTTTTCAAAAAATAATTCAATATTCTTGATATAGTTAATACAAAGTGTTGTGATTTCTGCCTCAGAAAAACAACAGTATATATATATATATATATATCCTCAACATCTCACACACAAACCTCAATAATCGTGACAAACCTTAAGTAAAACCTACCCGTAAAACAGGTATCTGCACACAACAAATAACTAAAGGAGAACAACACCATAAATAAAGTAAAAAAATTGATAAAACAATAAGCCTATAACCCTAAGCACATAATTTATTCATGTTACAATGTATGCTGGGAGCTTGAAAATCAAATCAGTATTATTGCTCAATATGAATGTGTTCAAAAAGCTCTACTTGGCTAGTTGGGTGAACATTTGGAAGAATATTGTTGGTTTAACACTTGTTTTTTTTTCATAGAGATTCAAATGATCTTACATTTCTAAGTACTTGTGACTCGAAAAGCCCTGTATCTTGGATCAAATGTAATTTCGTTTTTATAGCTCAGTTTGAATTTTAATTTTGGGCAGTTTAAAGTTCTTTAATAGCTATCTGAAAAGTGTCTAGCCTTGAAATATGTTATATAATTGATGGAATATCTTTCATGAGGTCAGTAAACACAATAGAAACCACTCACATTTATGCCACTATCTATATTGAGCAATAAGGAACAGGAGGTTTTCTTTATTAAATAGATTTTTTTAAATAATTGCACACTATGGTCTGTATTGATGTTGATGACAGGAATAGACCTATGATTGATTTATTGCGTTTTATTTAACCATATCCTTGCTCAGGGTTTCCCAAATGGGGGTTCGGAAAATCCATATGGGTTCACAATGCACAATTGCAGGTGGGATTGTGAATGAAATGCCAAATTATTGTGAGATAGCTTAATATAAATATATTGTTAAATAAATAAATAAAATCCTATTCACTGTAAATTGATTGCTTATTAGCATGCTTATTACTAGAATATTGGCTGTTTATTAGTGCTTAGAAAGTATGCAGTAATCTAGATCCCTTAAGCCTACCCATTACCTAAACGTAACTACTACAGCAACTGCCTTACTTACTATCAATAAGCAGAAAATTAGGAGTTTATTGAGGGGAAACTTTTCGTAAATATTGAACATGTGTTTCCTCTAAAGTGTTACCAATCCTTCTAATATTTTTAGAAGTCTATGGAGGCAGACCTACTTCCAGAAAATCATTTAGGTCATCAAGGTTTATTTTGGCTGACTAAAATATTTGGGTTGTTCCACTGACTTTGGGGAGCTGGCCTGGGAATTCAAGGACATAATCATAATCATATGCCATATGACTGTAGACCAAAATGGACTTTATGGGGTAAGGGATTCTATTTTCCCAGAATAACATTTAAGATGGAGCCAGGGTAGAGCATCACGCATGTTTGTTCCATGTGACTGGGCAAGCATTTGCTGGTCATCATATGTCAGGAAACTGGCAGTTACGTGTATTGTAGTTATAGTGAAATAACACCAATGTCATATTTCACATTAAAATCAGAGACCACAAAATTGGATTTTGTCTGATTTTTTTGCTATTATCCATCTATGGATATCTCACACTCATTGCATTCAGATCCTTAATATCCAGATAGAATAAACCTAGTCTGATATTCCAAACTAATGGGTTTAACCAGTAATTGCCCTGTGAAATCACCAAGATGATAATATACTTAATGACATTATCCTATTACAAAATCTATGAAAGGTGACAGTCTCCCTTAGAGCATTCACTGAGAATCATTAAACTAATAGATCAGTGTTACATTGCAATTTTGATACCAGATGGCAATGAAACTGGATCTTGGACCTGCAGTAACAAAGCAACTGTTCCACTATGTAAATGAGACTGCAGACTTTATCTGAATCCTTCCCAACTCATTGTCCATTAACAGTGATTGTTAACAACCTGGGTCCATAACTGCCCTCTATCACTTATATAGTGCACCATTTAAGGCGACGTCCATTTAAAGTGGTGTCCAAAACCATACCATGTATGATGGAGTGCACTCTGTGTCCATAGTGAAATAATACAAGTGTAAATTGCTTTATAATTGATTATTCATTTCTTAATTAAAGTTTATACTAAAGCCATGACAGATTTCATAAAACATTTTGGGTAACACTTTACAATAAGGTTCAGTAGTTAACTACATTAGTTAACATGAACTAATAATGAACTGCACTTATTACGCGTTATTAATCTTAGTTAATGGTAATTTCAACATTTACTAATACATTATTAAAATCTTGTTAAAACATTAGTTAATGCACTGTGAATTAACAATGAACAACTGTATTTTTATTAACTAACATTGGCGTCAGATAGTAAATTTTAAAATGTAACAAATGTATTGCTCATGGTTAGTTCATATTATTTAATGCATTAAATATAGTTAACAAATAAAGCCTTATTGTAAAGTGTTACCACATTTTGTTACTATTGGAGCTTGCCAGTTAGCTAAGTGTCAAGTGCAAAAGTGGCAGCACCTTGTGTCCAAATTAGCTCATTTCCATTCACTCATTCACAGGTGGACTGTATGTGAGGACTAGAGAAGGAAATAGTAAATACGAGATATAAAGGCAATTTGGGATACGGACATAGATTTAATTACTGCTTTGCAAAACCTATAAAACAGAACATCTGAAAATATTTAAAATAAAACTAAAAAATAATAATATTAGGGTTGTCCAATAATTAATATAATTTATTTATTAATTTGTGTGTGTGTGTGAAATTTTCAGAATTGTCTGGAACTTTACCAAAAATAAAACTATTGCGACACAAATATTGGGTAAAATAGTTGGCTTTTAATTAAACTGAATTAACTATTAACTATATTTATTGATAGTTTCTGCTGTATTATGAATTAAAAATAATATTTTTTATAACATTTCACCAGCTTTTTAGACAGGGCAATGCACTATTCGAATGTCTTTTCTACAATAGATGCACGCAATAGTGCCTAAAAAGTTGGCTAAAAAAGAGGCAGCACAATTACTTTTCACTTCTTCCCAAGGAAAAAACGACAACAACAACAATAGACACTGTTTCCTATTTTCTCAGCCAGTCAAATCAACATAAATGTAAATGCAGTTAGAGAGAGAGAGAAAAAAACAGATTCTATATTTGTTAGACCACTTTAATTTAAGTGGAAGCTGCTGTGTCTGTTTTTTACTCCCAGTAACAATTGTTTAAAAGTAAGTTCTTGTAGCAATTATATTCACAATAATCAAATAATATCCAGTAGAATAAGAGTTCAAAGAAACACATTTCTGGTATAGTGTCCGTGAAGGGGTATATAGGCCAAAAAAATCTGAAACACTAGTCATGACATGACCCATAGACACTTCAGTTAAAAAAAACACTTTTCAGCTTAGGACACGTGAATAAGTCATTACCTCATTTCTCTGTGAGAAACGTAAGCTTTGTGTCATGTGCTGTGAGCAGCAGGAGACTAAAGCGGATGAAGGGCAGCCAGGTCCTCGCTCTCCTCACTATGCTCTCTGCTGAGGTCTCCATCATGTACATTGGCAATTCACATTAAGACATATATTAGTCAAATCTGTCAGCCGCAAGTATTCCGAAAAGGTTTTTAGTGTTAGTTCAGCACTTATTGTTGCAGATTTAAAAAACAACACTGGAAGAAACACTGGATATGACCGGAGACTGGACTGCACATCATTCAAGCCTTTCAGCTCTTCCTGTTTTGAAGATGTTCCCATTAAACAGATCTTATTTCATTCCCTTGGCAGAAATGAAAATGCAATGCAGCAGGATCAGGCCAGGAAAATTAGCAGAAAGAGCCGGTAATGGCCAACAGCACAGAGATTTGATTCTCTAGCAGACTCTAGTGGTTACATTTGTTATTGCTACCGGCCAACACTCCTGCCTGTCTGATGGTACTCCAAACAAAATGACTACCACGTGTGAATGTTCTGATATCAGCAAATCCTCCTGACACTAACTCTGACAGCTTCAGAAGATTTCTTTGCCTAAAGCAAAATAGGAAATTGAGACACCCTAAACTCAAAACAAATTGCAAACCAAAATTCATAACTTCTCATTGTAAGGCAAGACAGTCCAGCTCCTTCACTGACTGACAACTTGCTTTAGTGGGACTGGCAGGGAGCGAGACGAGGTCTGCCAAGCACAACAAGAAACCCGGGCCTGTTTATGGACATAATGAGCGCAGCGGGGAGCCAGCAGCTGCCCGATCCAGAGGCTCTCTGAGGCTGATAGAGCAGATCCATTCTAACCATCCACAGCAACTGCATAAGAGGGCCTTAATTGGGTGACTGGACAGAAACAAAGCATTGAAAGGGCATGTTTGAAGGGAGAACACAGTTGATAGCTTTAAAAGTCTTGGCTCATAATGTAACTGAAATTAGGTAACTGAAATCATTTCTGACTGAGATTTTACTAAAATCTTAGTTGTTGTTCCAGGACAGAAATTCAATTAAACTAAAAATAGAGGCTTGTGCTTTTCCAAAAATCTGAGATTTCAATATGAACTCAGGGTAAAAAGGAAAAGAAATGAAAAGAAAAAACGGTAAAACTCAAACATTTCTCATTAAATTCTTCCCAAACACTTGCATTTTACAGCTACAGTATGCCAATGGTTCTTAACCAGGGGACCGGGGGCCCAATAGAGGGCCTCAGCAAACCTAAGGGGCTTTGAGTTGACTTAAAATATGAAAAAAACAAACAAACAAACAAACAAAAATAAGCAAAAAACCCCCCCAAAAAACACTAAATATAATCATATATTTCTTATTAAAATAACCCCCTTTTTGAAAAATCTGACTGTGCTGGAAACCTACAGTATATGAGAAAGACTAATTTTTTAAAGTGTGACCCCTAGAACTAAGAAGTAAATGAATAAAACCTTATTTGATTTAAACTCCATAGGAATTTTTAATGAATAAATATGTTTCTAAGCATGCCAAGCTCTAAAATATTTATCAGGTAGAAATAAATAAATAGAAAAATCCTTGTCTTTATGCTATACTCTATCCATTAAAACAACTGGATAAGTCTTTAAGGCCTTTGAATAATGTTGTGGACAATGGCAGGCCTTGGAGTCAAAAATGTTGATAACTACTGCGCAGTACAATTAATATGTGCCAACAATTGCCTAATTTGTGTCTCCTCAGGAATTTTCTGAAAATCAGCTACACAAAATGTAACTGAGAATTCCATTCCAAGTTACCTCTGCTTCAAAACACATCTGAGCAATTCAATTTTCTTCTACGTTTTTTTAAAACAGTCACAAGTGCCTCCAACTGTACACCAGGCTTTTGGCTGAAATAAGTAGCAATTATGTCACTTTTTTCAGTTTCTTTCTGCCACAGGCCTTGACAAAGCTTTAAACTTTTTAAATGTGGAAAAAAGTGGAATAGTGCAAACAAAGTACCACCTGAAAAGCAGCATACTTTCCTCTCTGTCCCTCATTTGGCCCTTGTAGCCAGTTGAAGACAGCAGGTCACCGCCTATTAAAACATGCATGAGATGCTAGTATAGAGTGTAAGACCTGGGCGTCAAAGCCATCCAGGTATCAGATGACTCCTTGACGACAGAGAAAGAAACAACAGGTAAAACCACAATATCGCTGCTTTATCCAGATGAAACTGTGAAGAAAATTCCGGTAAGTTTACTAGCCTAACTTAACTAAGCATGTAATCATAATCTAGATGTGACTCAAGTTGAAATGTGTACTTGTTTTAGAAAATTTCCATTCTTCCATTAAATTAGTTTGAGACGGATATCGGTTACCTATTTTCCAAACAATCTTCAAATCTAATGTCTTTCTATCAAAATTATATTCAATACTGTGAAGGTATGTTTCAAATAATCAAGAATTTGAAGTAACTAACAAAAATATGTATCAACAATGGTACAATTCCAGATGAGAATCAGCAGTCACAAACTAGATTTCAGTGTCCTTCTAGGCAGATGACTGTGATCTTTCTAAAACACATGTACGGTTTTCATCAGGCATTCTAAGTGTCCATGCATTATTTAATCATGTGTCTGCACCTTGGCTGTTTTCCTGCCATCTGCTGCTGATACGGAGCACCTGATGAAAACGCTCAAGACACATTTTATTGTACAGTATTTTTTTTATTATTAAATGGTTACTTCATTACCAGCTGTAAAGTGTGGATAAAACGGTAATTTAAAATAAAATGACACTTATTTGCATTTAAGAGAGAACAAGGATGGAAACATATCAGAAAGAGTCCATGAAACGCATTCGTAGGCACAGTCAGAGTGTCCTTCAAGACTTGCTCATCAAAGGATTCAAGGATGAAGTCAAAGATGTAAGTATTATAAAAGAAGACATTTTCAGCTATTGTGTAAGATATCCCATATGGCAAAAAAAAAAAAAACGTTTTCCTTGTATTCACAAAAACAACATCTGCAATAGAACGTTCCTCTGGGTTTGATTAAAACATTCGAAATGCCTCTGATGCACCAAGCTTTTGGCTGGAATAAAGTAGCAATTATGTCACTTTTTTTATTTGTTGATGCCACAGGCCTTTGTTGAACTTTTCGTTAAATTTTTAAATGTGTAAAAGTGGAACAGAGCTATGTAACACCTGCTGCTGACACTGTGCACCTGATCAAATCGCTCATGAGGCTATTACATGTTACATGCATCTTACTGAACAAAGAGTTGGAGAATTTTTCTTTTCTTTTTATGAAATGTTTACTTTATTACCAACTGTGAAGTATGGATACACAGAATGATCATTGAAATTAAAATTACGCTCTCTGTTTCTTTTTTTCCTGTTTTTTCTTACAAATGAAAATTAATCTTGGGCCTAACTAACCTTTCAAATCTCTATGTTCTTATATTTGACAGCAGCCTCGTCCTCGAGGTCTTAGAGCCGAGAGACCATTGACTCCCAAATGGCACAGTTCTCTGGATAGTGTTTTCACACGTAAAGGCAGCCTCATTCTGCTGGATGGAAACAATGCTACGGAAATCTATAAAGTAATGCAACAGATACAGCACTTGCATGTTGTGATTCACACCAACAGTGAAATCCATGTGACAAGTAACAAGCGAACAAAATAATTCTTCTTTTTTTCCCTCATGTTGAAATTATTTGTCAAGCCAGCCAGCGATCAGAGGACGGTTGAGTGACTTGTACCTTCCTGCTATCACAGGAACGATGTCAAACCTACAGGCTGCAAGGGCCAGACTCAGTCACTCATGTCCTTATCTCAGCACCAGCAGACGCCGCGGCTCCACCTCCTCCATCAACTCACAAAGAGCTCCTGACTTCAACAGTAAGCAGGTGAGTCGGCTCTAACTCTGCAGAGAGATTAGACTGCAGCTTTGAACCAGTTTTAAGTGTTGAGTTATAAGTTTCAGTTGGTCTCTCTGTTTGACAGTCTCTATGCCTGGGAAAAAATAGTTTCTAAAATGTTTCAGGGCATTTTCACTGCCGTATTTGTTATAAATGTGCCTTCTTTGTCACCAAAATGGTTTCTGAAAGAGTTACAGTGAAACATATTTGTCTTCTGTCTTCCAGAGTTACCTCAAAGCACAGAAAGAGTCCAAGAAGTCGAATGTGACTGTGACGATGATGTACCTGGGGCAGGGGCTTCTGGGCAGCACTCGGGATGAGATGAAAGTGCTTCAGCAGATCTGTGGAGGGGAAAATATCTGTGTGTTTAAAGGATTTGTCCAACCTGGAGGTAAAGCTCATTATCCTGTTACCAAACTGAATACACTGCTTGAGATCTTACTCCAATAATTTTTTAGATAATATTTTATATATAATTATTATTTAAAACAAGATTTTTTCCTCAAATCTAAAGTAGGTCACATAAAAACTAGCAAGTAAATCGTACTGTTCTACAACAAAAGAAAAAGAGACAATAACAGAATATTATTTATTGCTATCAATATGAAGACAACACGAATAATAAAATACATGTAATGAATGTAAAGTAACGTATTTAAATTTTAAATAAATAAATTAAAAAGGTAAAATAAATAAATAAATAATGCGGGTGAAAAATACCTTTACAAAAGGTAAATAAAGAAAAATTGTTTAAATAAATACATTATAAAAAAGTTACAAATAACATGTTAAACAATAAATAATAAAATGTTAAAATAAATTAAATACATTTTGAAAAAGTGACTTTATAAATAAATAAATCTTTACTTTTTTCCCCAATAGAGCAGTTTCAGTTTACATCCCAGAGACATCTGGGCTTCCCCTTCAGTGCTACTTTCTTTGTGAATGGAATCATGGCAGCCAGGATCAGTTCCTGCTGCGAGTACAGATACGCACCTGGCTTTCAGCAAGGCCGCAGGAGCTGCTTCAGACTGACCCGTCTAAATGGAGGAAAACCCTGCTACAAGTGAGATACAGTATGATGGCATGCATCATCAAGAAAAGATTTAAAGCAGGGTTTCTTCTCAAGACCAAATGGGTTGTCAGTGTAAACATTTTCTCCTTTTACAGATGTGTGAATTCAAGGCACGGTATTGGCACCCAAGCGATTGATAGTCCAGCTCTAGCCTTGCAACAATCCATCAATTCTAATGAAGGTTGGTGTTAATGCCACTGCTGTTAGATTTCCCCACTGGCATTCTTCAAACTAATGATCCACAAGAGCACATTATTACCCGAATGCCTCACAGTAATCATGCCTTCTGTGCAGGTATTATGGAGTCGTGCCCTTCTTCCCCTTTGTTCATCCCTCTTGGAATGGAAAGATCGGTGCAGAAGACCAGAAAGCTCTCTAAAGATGGAGGTGCTTTGTCTACAGACAGTGAAGATGTAAATGGCAGTGCAAAAGAAAGAAAACGTCACAAACACCATAAAGGACCACGCAGTCAGCGGGGAGAGGGCAAAAGTTTGGAAGAATCACAAGCACATAAAAATGGGAATGAACTCGAAGACAAACTGCCTTCCAACATCAAAGAACAACTGCAAACATCAGCAAAAGAACGTGTGCAGGGCAAGGAAAATTCAGTGACTGAAAATAAAACTAAAGTGCCAGGTAAGTGCAAATCTTTTCCAGCGATGTGGTTCGCCACTCTTTATTGTGCCTGTTAGCGGCCAAGGCCGGCCGCTGGATAGATTTGCTTGCCAGCATGACGTAAAACTGTGAAGTTGTCACATGAAAGCTTTAATGTAAGTCATTAGATTGTATTTTATTTTATGGACAGCACTATCAGGACATTTGCATTTCTCAAGATTCATTGCAGGAAGGAAAAACCTTGACTAAGCGCGACGGTGAGAAAACAATGGATGCTTCGAAATCGAATGGAAAAAGCAGGAACAGGGGAAAACTGAGGGACTTCTATGAAGAATGTGTTGAAATGAGCACTGGTCTGGAATCAGGCCTAGACCAACAGAGGTGGTTCAAAGTAAACAGTGAGTCAAGAACTGAGCCGCATTGCTCACAGACAGGGTTTCCAGAGTCTTTTAGCCTGATATTGTGGGAGTCAATCATTTTGCCATAAAGGTTATGACAAAAATAAGTTTCTAATTCAAGCATATACTAAGATTAGAATTAAGTTTTAAGGCCATGAGAATTGGTCCCACTACTCTACCTACGGGCTACTCAACTTGGGACAAGGGCCACAAAGGAAGACCACTTTAGCCTCAAGATCTGAACTCCTGATTTTTTAAAATAATGATTCTTTTATTTTAATGATCAGAGTACTCTATATGTGCACAATAATGTATAAATTAATATTATAGTTAAGGAAAATATCAGAGCGTATAAGATTATTGCCCCAAAAATGTTTTAGATGTTATTACATTCCCACAAGCATAGTTTATTAATAACCCAGTGAATTTCATATTTTATAAATAAAAGGTAGTTTGAATATTTTCTTTTTTATTTGGAACTTGATGAACACAAACCAAAAGATAAGATTATTCATAATAAGCGAATAAACCTGTCAGCAGTGTAAAAACAACTGCTTCACATATTTAACAGTTGAATAAAAATAATAATAATAAAAAGACCCAAAACATTTTATTGAGGGTACCAGATGACATAGTTGATGTATTGGCAGGACATCTTTTTTCCAATCAGACAATGTCAAGAAAGGATAGATTAAACATTTCTCAAAACCTGATTTGTGATGTTATCACAATGAGACAAATCAAGCATAGCGTTAGTTCTGGCAGGTCACGTTAGTCTATCTATAGGGATACGACACCAATCACAGCATCCATATATAAGGTCCTTCAGTATTATCAGCAGCTTTCACGTTGCTCAATAGCTAATTACCCTCCTCCATCCCCAGCTCCTCCTCTGTCAGTCAGGATTCAGCCTTCTGATTCCCCTTTGAATCAGACTGATTTCTAAAAATGTTTGATCCTTAAATATTGAACATTATGATATCTGCAATACAATTATGTTGTTTCGTTCGTTTACCTGTGTGTGTGGGGGGGGGGGGGGGGGGTGGTGTAGCGTGCTATCTGCTCATCTAAACGGCTGCATGGATGCGGAGATTCTTGCCCAGAACAACACCATACCGCCAATCTCTAAATGTATGCTAATTGTCATCATCTTGGACGAAGTGGTCCTGACACAAATTATGAAAAGGACATAGATATGTGGTTGATCATTGCTGGAGTCTGAGGAGGAACAAAATCAAAGAGAAGCTCACTTCAGGATCATGTCAACAGCTCGCATCAGAGGTGGAACTTAGTGGAGGAAAAGTGAAAACCAGTCTCACAGAAGCAAGGAAACCTAAAATTAATAATGAAGCAAGGTGTGGTAATTACTGATGAGTTAAATGCATCTGCAGGGTGTGACATGATTATGATAAATATATTCTATAATATTAAAAATGTGTGTATGTGTGTGTGTGTATATATATACAGTATATTTATATATATATCGTATGTAAAAGTTATTTTCAAGTCATGACAGTTAAGACATTCTCTCTTCTTTTTTATGAAGGTCCAGAGGATGCTACATCTGAGGAGCAAAACTTACAAAAACAGGTAATCTTAACTCTAAAAATTAATAGCTAAAATGCCTACAAAATTAGATCCATAGATATTTCTACAGATACAGCTATGATATATCATAAGTCTGGCTTTACTCAAACATTCTCATATCTTAACAGTATCTTACAGCCTCTCAATAAAACAGGCCGTCTTCACAGTCAGTAAGTTCCAAGATAATGTACCCTACTAGATTATGTTACAAAGTTAATATTCCAATAATTTGATTTAAAAAAATCAAGATGGGACATTTAATGAGCAGAAAGCCACAATATTGAATAAAACAGTTAGTCCTGGTCTTTGAGTTTGATTTGAGTGGCTTTAACAAGAGTACAGTAAGAAGGATTTGGAGTACCATATTAAAAAATAAATGTAAATTATATATTTTTCCCATGGGAAACTGATGTATTTATTGACATTTACTATTTTTCTTGACACATTTCATGAAGGAATACAAGACTGAACATTTTAGATACTCTTTAACAATATATTATAAGAAGAATCTGCTGTCGTTGCTACAGATGAATGCCATTACAGAAGTGCTGAGCAATTCTGATGAAGTGGAGCAACTAATACTGAGAAACACAGGTCTGACTGATGAACTGCTCAAGAGTTTGGCAACGGTGCTCAAGAGAAGCCCCTCCGAAGTTACAGTGATTAACCTTAATCTGAACCAAATCGGACCCCCCGGAGTCAATGTTTTACTAGACCTTCTGCAGGCCAAACCACAGATCAAAGAACTACTGTACGTTTCATGCAGACCTTCTAAATTTGTCTAAAAATAAGCTGACTTTACAGAACTGCTCTGATAAAGAAACTCTTGAAGGCTGTTATAAATCATTATAAATAATGAAGGTCATTTATTTTTCTTCTTTAGATTGTTTGGAAACCAGCTTGACGATCTTGGAGTGCAGACCCTGCTTAGTGGATTGGCTGAACTTCAAGATAAAACAGCAGCACTGCATGGAAACTCTGAACAGATCCACTTCTCTAAAGTTAGCATTGTGATCAAAGAGTTAGACTTAGGTGGAAACGGCATTGGCAGCGATGGCCTGAGGGTGCTGGCCACATTTATGAGGTATCATTCCCACCTTCAGTATCTGGGCCTGGCACAGACACCCTGTTCAGACATGGAGGCTTGGAAAGTCTTGTTTGAAAGCCTGAAAATGAACACTGCGCTGACACACATCATCTTAGATGAAAGCAACCTTGGGGACAATGGTATCAAGCTGTTTGCTGAGGCGCTGAGATCAAATAAGACCTTGAGGAAGGTAGACTTAGATAATAATGGTTTCGGTGAGGTTGGAGGACATTATCTCCTGGAGGCTCTACGCTCCGGGGGAAAACATTCCCTTGAGCAGCTCAGCCTGGAGGGGAACTACATCAGCACCGCACTGATGGCCAACATACAGCAGGAGCTTGAATCTAACATACCATCTGCTCTGTAAACTGAGATGTATCATCAATTAACTTGTGCATTACAACGCAAACTGCAGGCGGGATGTACAGTAAATAAGCCTGAAGTCTTCAGCGCAGGACAGAGGGAAGGAAATTTGTGGCCAGCATGTGGGTGGCTTCCAATAATTCTAAATTAATTGCTTTATTCAGTGATCCATCTACTTGGGAGTTTAAACAGTGGAGGCAAAACTTCAGAGAAATATTTGCTTGGGCTCTTGACCCGGTCTTTATGCCACAAGCCAACAGATTCTCCCACTCATGTCTTTGAAGTCTGTGAATTGTCCGTGCATGGAAGGTGAGATGTTCATTTTGGTTCAGGGTAATTTGAGAAACATAATTTATTGGATGATATGTAAAATGAGCTGTACCTGGAGACCTGGGCCCATATTCACAAAACATTTTATCTTACCACTAAGAGTTCTCCTAAATAGCAGTAAAAGTTTTTAGCAAAGAGTTTTCCTTTAAAACCTGTTCACAAAGCTGCTGAGACTAACTTTTACTAAGGTATAGAGAGAAGTCTTAAGCTAAGAGTAAGGGCGGGGTTGACCTCATTGCTATGGATGATGTCGGCATACTTCCAAACAGTGCACACAGTGATTGGCTGATAGTCTCTGTCAGAGATTTATTCATAGTAATATTTTAGAGTAAAGATAAAGGTTTAAAAATAAAAATGTTGCCACATTCAAATAAAGATTTTAAAATGCAGGCTAAGTGTCACTAATAAAACAAGTATGTGTTCAGCTAGTTGTCAGCCTCTTACATTTATTGTTCTATATTAGGAATATGATGAACAGCCCTTTAATAAAACAGAGTAGATAATCATGGGCTGATAGTAAGACATGCAAACGTAAAAAAAAAAAAAAAACTGGGAAAAAGCAAGCTGTTACTTCTTGCCCAACTGGTTAATGAAAACAAGGACATAATCAAAGGGAAATTTGGAGTTGGGATAACCTTCAAAACTGAAGGTGATACCTTTATAAAAGCTAATTATCATCAAATATTTCTAAAATGTTTACGTTCCGAGGCAGATTGCCAGCAACAGCCATTTTAGGAATAGTTTGTGGTTTGGTCTTAGTGACTTAGGAGTCCTCTTCACTACTCCTAACGTTTCATAGATTTAAGAGCTAGTTTTAGAGCAAAAAAGATTTGTGAAATACTCTTAGAGCAAAAAATGAGGAGTCCTAAATTTAGGACTGACAGGCCCATTATTTTTAAGATTTTCTCCTAAATCGGCGAGTTACGAGCTACTTTTAACCTTAAGATATTTTGTGAATACGGGCCCAGGAATACAGTTCTTGATCAGAATTTGCCTTAATAATTGAGCTTTCATTGAAATTTGTTGAAGTGGACTGTAAGCCTAATTTTTTTTATATATATCATAAAAAATCTGTCTTTCCTGTTGCCTCTGGTTTAAAAGATAAGAACAGACCTGAGATATCAGTTGTTGTTTTCACACATTCAGTGCATCCATCCCACCAAAGAAAGGATTAAAAGTAAACTTTGTGAATTCATTGTCTGACCTCAATGTCAAATACTTTTTTTTTCATTTTACAGACCTGTTGATCATGAATTTTGTTTTCATACATGATGAGATGGATGAAAAGTTGATGAAAATCACTTTTGAATGTAAAAAATATAACTTACTTTCACCCCCTGACCCACATCCATCAAAGCAGAGAGTAAAACAAAAATCATAAAAGTATAATTTTGGGGACAAATATTCACAGTGTGAATACTGAGAGTTTTTGGTGGAACAATGTGGAACCTTTTTTTTTCAGATGAAAATTATCACTATTTTGTGTTATTTCACCCTTAACTGAAAAAAAAATATGATGTGAATGAAAATGTTCAATGAATATATAATTCACAAGCATGCTGGGGTCTTTTGTTGAAACCTTGAGTACAATGCTTTGATTCATAGTCAACTAAATGAGTCTCAGACATTCACGTTACAGTGGTTTTCCATCAGCAAGGACATTTGTGAAAACCTTGATCAAAGCTTTTCTCAGAAGTAATTTCTGCTTGAGGTTGTAGCTGTGCCAGCAAGAAACACCAGAGTACCCTTTGTGTTTTGTCTGGAAGTTCATTTTCGCTTTATCTGCTGATAATTATCATGCCATGTCTCCTTCACAGCTTCAGTTGAGAGATGGAGAAGCTCTAATGCCATTTTTCCCATAATGGCATAATAGAAAAATTACATCCATTTATATCTGAACATTTTCATAGTAATACTCATGGTTACGATACTCATTGCCAGCCTAGTCTCAGCTTCGCACATCATGCTCATGGACCATTGGCTGAACATATGATGCATAAGGCACTCAAAATGGGAAACACTTCAAAGTCATCATCTGATTGGTTGAATCCTACAGGATTTCTGTGAGATGCATGTGTCACATTCATTAATGGTCCATCTGGAAACAAAGCAGTTGTGATGACAAACCCCCTTATGGGAGAAGAAAGCCCATTGTGTTGTAGCGTCTGGACCAATCAAAAACACAATTTTTCATTTGATTTAACAAATCAGTTATTCATTAGATTAACAAGTCATCACAGACACCTCACCCAATAGACTGGGCGCCAGGATGTCTGCGAATGACCACAGGCCACTGGTTACCATGGCAACCACGACACCTTTGCAAGACCAGAGCCATTTACGACCTAATGGAATGTGAGTAGGGAAAATCACTGCCTTTTCCATAGGAAGAGACACAGTGCACAGTAGAAATGGACTCTTTTCTAATTAAGCCATAGGAAAACCTTTCTTTGAATGAACACACATATCCTTCAGATCATTGTGTATGTTGTCTTTGAGATTTTATACTGTTTTATGCAGGCTTATGATGGAAACACTCATTCCTGTCATCTTACCTATATGTAATCCTACCATGTTTAGTATCTATGAATTCGCCTTCTGATGATCTACACGAGCGTGTATATTATATGTTGGTAAATAGGCAATATTTAGTGTCTGAGAATCTGTCGTAATCGATTCAAGTTCCATTTGCCAATTACCATGCATCACACGACGGGTCGTAAAAACGCCAGCAATGCAACCTCCCGTTGGAATTCAGCCTCTCATTGGACAAGCCATCGTAAGAGGCTTGTGAATCTTCCGCGCTAAAGGCATCACACCAAGGACCCGCCCAGAGAGTCGGTTGGTTCGGTTTAGATCTAAGATGACGGTAACATTTTTTTTTTTGTTTTGAAAAAAGATAGAGCTTCTGCAACCCGCTAAGTTCGTACCAGGCTTCGGCCTTGACTTTTCCATTTACCAAGATTCTCGACTCAAACTGTTTCTTTTTCATCAACCAACTTCAGCAAGATCAAATTGAGCCTTCAGATTGCATCAGGACTATCTTTCAGATAGACAAGATGTGCAAGTATCAAACTTAGTCTTATTAGTTGATACATTAGGTATCATTTGCACCTTTTTACAAATGTGTGTTTGAACTAAGAATATGATGTTCCCTTCAGGCTGTAAATCTACTGAATATGCAAATGGTTCCATAACTCCATATTCTTATTTTCTCTCCTCTTTACGGAGTTAAGCTTTAACCCTTTCCTATAACAACTGTATGCGTGTGTGTGTATGTGTATGTGTATGTGTGTGTGTGTGCTGGGGTGTATGTTAGACTAGTTTAAGTGTTTTTGTAGTTAATAAAGTCTTACTTGTATTACATTTGACGTTGTTCATTGTTTGCTCATACCTGGAGTCACTTAATCATGCAGATTTATGCTACAAGCTCTGTGTAGAATTGTACAGTAAGAAAGTAATTTCCCTTAACCAGGAAATTAACGTTCTTAGAATTGACAGACAGTTGACCCTGAGAGGTCAAGTAAATACTTACAGCGGATCTAAATATAATTTTATTTTATAAACTAGTTAGTGAGTAATATTCAGATTTCCCTGAGTTTTGGAAATTTTTTTTTGCTACAGTGTTTACAACTGTGATAATGTGTGCTTTTCATGATCAACTAAACACTGGATTTTCAAAAGCATGTTCACAGCACCATTGTTGCAGTAAACCTGCATTACATTCTTGATTGAACTGCATGCCGGTCTATTAGGGACATTGACTTTTTATTTTCATGCCCCTAAATATGATGCTGAACAAATGAACTGTGATTGGTTGCTTTGCCTGTCAGTCAGACATTCGCTTGAGCGGTCCTTGGCTGATGAAAGCTGCTATTGAGTCCAGACCTTCTGCTGTCAGTCTGAAGTTCTGGCTAGTAGAAATTGTGGTCATTAAGGTGTGAATATTCAGTCGTATCATGTGACTGCTAAGGATTTGCAAAAGAACTTAGATATATCACTTGTGATGTGGGAAAAATCCAATGTACCACTTAAGTATAAATAATACAAAAATAAAATGTTTTTAAAAAATGTTTAAAAGCAATGTAATAAGATCCCAACTTCTGAGGCATTCCTGGATTCAAAGCTCTGATCCTAATGCCTTAAAAAATTAATCTTCTTTGAAGAGGAAGAAGCCTTTTCAACTTCTGTGCCAGGAGACAGTACACTCTGTTCATCTATGGCCTTCATGGGTATGCAAAGGTTTTTTGAGTTTAAAGTCTGGTGGAAAAATAGCAAAAATGTGCATTTGTTTAAAAAATATCTTTACAAAAACCAAAAATATGAATGAGATCATGAGATGACTTTTTCCTCATGGATCTATACTAAATAGGTTGGGTGGAAGCTGTAACCAATGTGATTCAGAAAGACTTTCGGTATTTTAAAACATAAACAACTGTTTGTTTGCATCAATCCTCTCCATCCATGGGATCCACCCATTTTCAATGGACAGCTGTCTGAAAAGCAAGGTGAGTGAGCTAGTATAAATGCATTTCTTTGATGGTAACAGACAACAGAGTCTTGGTGTGGAGGGTGTGTTTGTGTAGTTTCGGCTGGCATGTGTTTTTGTTTGTTGAGACAGCAGACAGCAGAGTTTCTGTTTGCTTTCTCAGTTTACTCGATGCCTTAGACTTGTGAATTGTGAATCTCATGCTGCTAGACATTCAATTCTAAATATATTCCTTGCGTCTTAAACGCAACGCAAGTGTGAGCTTTAGAGATTCATCAGTCTGAAACAAGATTCATCGCTGCCTTATTATTATAATTAGGGAAAAAAGAAAAAAAAAAAGTTTGACCAGAAAATGTTTTTTTCAAACTGTTGAAGACATACAATTACAATGAATGGGAACTGAAGTTTTCAAGCGTTAAAAAGGCACAAAAACACCATAAAGGCTTCAATATGCTTACAGAAAAAGCTCTTTGCCATTGTTGCACCAGTATACTGTTAGCTGAACATAAATATGTGCCACACACTTTCCACTCAATAACAAAATAAACACACAACAAAAATGACAAACTCCAAAGGAACTTTGTTTTGCCCTGCTTTTGTTTGAAATGATATCACACCAGTTTGTTCTTTGACTTTGCTTGAAGTATATCGGGGCCTTAAAAGTTCTAAGTGGTTCATACAACTAGTGTACTATATTCCAAGGCAAAATCACATACTCTGTTGATTAGTATTTAGATACTTTGCATCTGCTAAAAAGTATGTTCTATATAGTATGAATGTATGTGGTATGTAATCTGGAAATGTCATTATCACATGACCAACCAGCGTCAGTTGCTTAACTTCTCTGCCATTCACAAATCCTCTCCCATGGCCTCATGGGAAAGAAAAGTGTCACGCATGAACACTTCAGAATCTCGTCAGAAGTAGTAGATCATCCGGGTATGTTTTGCATACTGTTTTATGAGTGAATTAATAACGTTTATTCACTGTTAATCAGTGAGTTGAACCTGAATCAATCCATTTCATGAATAAGAAGGCAGTTTTTTATTTATTTATTTGTTTATTTTCCTGATTTTATTGAAAAGATCTCACTCAAAAAATTATTTATTCAAGAATCAGACATCACTACTTGGCATAATGAATGTCCATGAACGTGCTAAAGGAGAGCTAGGGCAGATGTTAAGATTTTTGTGATTTCCTCACACAGAATATAACGCACAAGTCATATGGACCACTACTGTGGAGCTTTTGATTGATCGATTGGTCATTTTAACATCTCCAGCATTCCCTTTCAGTATTTTAAAAAGATCACCTATTCTTCAAAAATTCACATTTAGTCTTCCACATGCAAAAGTCAGTCAGAAATTAATGACACGAGGGTGAGAAATTATTATTTTTTAATCAACCAAAATTAAAGAGTCTAACCATATGCTCAGACAGCACTGCATGCAAACTTAATTACTTAGGGTCATAAGAAATTTATGTGACAGTATTTGGTCTCATAAACACACACATTTATGTAATATTTTAACCACAAACACTGTCAAAGTTCTCTGGGGATTACATGAAGCAGCATATATTTCCTCAAAATCTAAATGCTCTTTTCACTCTTGGTATGTTGTTAAAATGCACAGGCCAGAATACTGACTGAAGTAAGTGCAGGATTCACAAGGGTTCTGTGAACATTTTCAAGGCATGTGGTTAACTGCATATCACTGTAGCCAAATCCAAACAAGACACTTGTTGTTTAGGGCAGGTCACTGCCAAGCTATAACTGATGTCCAAATAAGCCAGGATGAAACACTCAGAGGAATGCGTTGCTGAATCTGACACACAAAGCTTGTTCACGGGCAAGTGCAATTAGAGCAGCCAAGTTCATATTTATGTGAATACAGACTATAACAAAACAAGCGAATCCTCTTAAACCCAAGTGGGATCAGTGATATCTTGTTTACTTTCCAGGGAACCTATTACTGTCTTTTCTGTAAACTCATTAATCAGAAAGATTTTATATTGAATATTTCTGTTGTAGCTCTAGACAGATACCTAATGAAAAACACACTTCTCAGGTGGGATTCAATGTGGGTTTGGATGGTTTATCTGTGAGATTTATCTGCATGGTGATACTGGCACAAGTTCAAGTGGCTTCTAACTAAAAATCTGAAATATGAAGTCCTATAATAGATTTCTTGAACTGTGTGATTTTTGATAGAGGCTTCATTTTTTTTCCAGCTACCAGACAGTTATCTGAAATTGAATTTCCTGCAACGAATTCCAATTAGCTCCAGATCAATGTACTGGAAAAAAAAATATGATGTCCTCATCTGTTTGTTGGATTTGAGCTATGCCTGGGTGAGTATGTAAAGGATTAGATTGAAATGAAGAACTGTTAACTGTTAAATGGCTGAGAAGCTCTAATCAGTGATGAAGTGCTTTTTTTCTGCATTGCATCACTGATTAGAGATTATCAGCTATTATTTCGAACACAATTATTGGGCTGCCAGAAAACCAACTGAAAGTCACAGACAATAAAGTCAGGTTGATCTATGAAGTGGTTTATGTTCTGAAAACGTTTAAATTCTTACAGACTTTGCTTGGAGTTGTCTACGGAAAAAACAAAAACCCTTTCTTCCTGCAACAGTCTCATGGATCTTCACTGCTTTTTGAAACTTCTCAAAAAGTATTCTTTCCATTTCATTCATTCACTGATGTTTGATCTTTCTGTGAAGTGTCATGGCTCATTTTTGACAGACCACTGTAAAGGATCAATTTATCGTAATGAGAGGAACATTTATGTATGCATTAGACTGAGGACTGTTGTAGAATGTAGTAAGAAATTATGAACCATAAAAAGATTTGGATAGGAAATGAGAATTTAGATTACTGAATGTTTTCTTTGAACATAAATATATATCACCAAAGTACCCAAGTCATCTATTCTTTGTACAATTTAACTCTTGAATACATCCAAGTTTCCTCAAGACAGAAATCATCAACATCTTTATTATTGTCAAGTTTGTTTGGTTGCATTATAATATGACAACTAAGACCCATTCTAACTAAAAAAATCAAGTCACTAAGATTTATTCTGCTGTTTAAATCTTCACATAGTTGTAGAAGCTATTAATAACTGAATAAGAGAAATAACTGAAGTCATGCTTTTATCTCTTTTGATAAATTTGTAACAGTTACGTCAGTTTAAACAGATTTCCTTAGCAATTCTGTGATTGAGATTTATGTTTCCGTCAGTAATGGTGCACATTTCAGAGGAAAGAGACTCAAAAGGAGGAATGACCTCACATTAACCCCATTTTCTTTGACTTTGGCCCAACATTACACCTTCTCACAAGTAGGATTTATGCAAATGCCTTACAGCCCCAAATGCCTGAAATGCCTCTCTGACAAACAGCCCCTTCATAGGCCCTTCTGATCCAGCTGACATCATAAGATTCCAGTGTCTGTTAATCAGGGTAAGTAAATCTGGAAAAGATACAGATTTTAAAAGGCAGTAAGGGTTTCCATGGGATGAAACTTCAAAAATTGCACATAACGCTACACCCTTAGTGAAAAAACCCTTTGCATTGTAGATCAAACTGCCTCTTAATTAGGAACTTCATTACTCTCAACTTGCAGTCTAAAAATCCTGAAGTTATGGAAGTAGGTCAATAGTCACAGCTGGTACATTCACAACTCAGACAATAACAACATTGCTGGGCTAGGATTCTGCCCTTTGTAGATCTACCTCAGTGGGAAAGCAGACAATTTTCCAAATTTCCTGTTTACATATGTGGAAAGAATAAATACGCCAACAGGAGTGGACTTGTTGAGTACAGCTGTACCACAGACAGATGCTTTAGCTCTGTGGTGATATTGTGCATGGTGCTTACCAAAGTTCAGGTCTTTTTAAAAGCTGAAGTTAAAGTCTTAATCTTTTAAAACAGCGATTACTGCTATTAGAGAGTGTTTGTGAAAATTTGTTACACTAATTTTGTCTTACGGTGTGAAAATTAATCATAAGGCACTGTTATAGGCCATTTTACTCATCAGAGGATGTGCTTAAATTAAACATTACTGGTAAATCACGCTTTTAGATTTATGTGCAAACTATAATCATGTTCATCTGCCATAAAGATTTTAATGCAAGTGAACACAACTTTGTAATTTCACTAATGGACAGCATTTGTTATGGACTTCATACTTTGCTCCATCATATGTCTACAAAACCCTCTAAGCACAGGTTAAACTTATGAAATCCATTATGAAAATAAGACATAAAATCAACAGGCTTCCATTATTATCATCCTGCCAAGAATCAAAAATAAAACTAACTTGGCGCCTGTAAGTAGTTACAGAGATATTTATGCTGCCCTTTGTATGACAGGTAGTAAAAGGCTAAAATATGCATCAGTTTCACATTCACAGGTAAGCCAGTGCAGCTAATATATGCATTATTGATACAGTTTCTGCATTTTATAATCCAACAGATGATTAAAAGATTTAACAGGCAGGTTAGAGTTTGTAACTGGATTTGGGAGATTAACACAGTCAGGCTTGACTGCAGCCTGTAATGTTGAGTTAAAATAGCACATACAGTATATTAAACCTTTTCATCAGTGACAAGTCATCACCACAAAGCTTCAACACAATACCACAATCAAACAACATTCCAGAACAGCTGAGAAAAAAAGTAATTCAGAAATATTTACAAAGTCTTTTTCTAAGGTTCTTTGACTCATCTGAATCACAGTGTGAGCCATTACCACTAAATGGAGAAGATTATTCCCAGAAAAGGTCAACATGTCAAATTTCAAGGGCTTCAAACGATCTTTGAAAAAGAACTGTACTGTAGGTTCCCCTTTAGGAACTCGAGCTGTGTCGAAACACTGGGGAACGCCTTCAGCGTGACCACACTCTGAAGGGTGAAGTGCATCAGGAAGCTTAAAAGCATGTGCGGTGAAACTGGCACCAGCTTTCTGTCATTGTGAGTTTATTATTTTATGTTTATGTATCTTATTTAGTGTTGTTTGTCCACTTATAAGCTCCATTATGTCGAAGCATCAGTCAAGAGAAGCTTTTGGGCGAGAGCAGGCAGCTTTCGGGCTGTGTGTTCCTCTCTGCCTGCGCTATATTAGGGTGGGGACACACACAGTTTGTGTGTTGTCTGCTTAGGAGCGAAGCTCACGACGCACGCAGAGTAAGCTTAGGAAGGAACTGACTGCACGGCATTGCAAGAATTTGCCACGGCAGCTAGTAGCGTACCCTTGACGGTGGGGACCACTGCCAGCGTTGCCTATTGACGTCCGGCCTGAGCAGGCTCTGGTCAGTCGTACTAGCCGACGCATGCGGGGTATGAGGAGCCGTCGTTTTCACTAGGAGACTTCAGCTATGAGAGTGCTGATACTGTGGCTCAGGACCTCGGAGGGAAGGCCCTTATGGGGAAGAGCGGTGTACAACGCATCACACGTTGCCCGTATCTACTCAGTACCCTCAGAGAGATCATGTGCAACCCTGCGTGTGTTCAGGGGCAGCGGTTCCCGCGAGTGATTCTCTCAGTTACTGACCGGAAAAGTAGCGGTACTAAGAGGCCGAGGGCCATCAAGGTGGTCCTCTATGTAGCAGAGTTCCCGGGTTCTACAGTCGGTATTCACCAATTCCGAGGAAGGACTGGAGGGGGTGGCGTCGTATTTAGATCTGCATTAATTTGAACCGCCGCAGTCAGGCGACTGAAGATCAGCACGCTTGCACTCAAACAAGCTGTGTCTCAGATCAAGTCTGAGGACTGGTTTGGCACGATCAATCTAAAAGATGCACGTTTCCATCCTTCCTCATCACAGGAAGTTCCTGAGGTTAGTTTTTGGGGGCAAAAGCCTACCAATACAGGTTCTTCCTTTGGCTTTGCACTGTCACCCAAGACTTTCACCAAAGTGTTGTGATGCTGACTCTGGCTCATCCGTGATCCAGGGCACCCGCATACGCAGCCACATCAACGCTAGGGTGACATTAGCCAATTAGAGAGGATGTGGTCGACATCGAGATGGATTTCTTGTTCTATGGAAGAGATGGGGTTAAAGACTAAACACAAGAATGGTGGCTTTCTCCCACCTTACAGAGGACTACTTATATGGGCACGGTTGGGGTCGACACGGATGCACATTTGTCCCTGCTAGGATCGAAGTCGATTCATCACGGCATCAAGAGAGTGAAAGAGAAGGCCTATCACTCACTGTCAAGCAGTTTCAGAGACTGCGGGGTCTGATGGCAGCTGCGTCCAACGAGATAACTCTTGGCCGGCTGTACATGAGTCCCCTACAGTGGTGGCTCAAGTCCAAGGGGTTTTCCCCGAGGGGAAATCCGCTTCGCATGATCAAGGTCATGCGGCGATGCCTACGTGCCTTGGACATGTGGAGGAAACCTTGGTTCCTGTCTCAGGGCCGGGTGCGGGAGCTCCTTGTCGCCCGTGTCATGCTAGCGACGACGCGAATGAGTGGCCACCCTGCCCGCGGTCTGTGGAGTGGTCGCCATCTGATGTGGCACATCAAATGCCTGGAGATGCTGGCCGTGTTTCAAACACTGAAACACTTTCTCCCAGACCTAAGAGATCGCCATGTGATGGTGCGCACCGACAACACAGCTGTGGTCTCTTATATCAACCACCAAGGAGGCCTGCGTTCGCGCCCCTTGTACAAGATGGCGCACCAGATCCTTGTGTGGTCCCAGGGCAAAATCCTGTCACTGAGAGCAGTGCATATTCCTGGGTATCGAGGCAGGGGCCGAGGCCCGGGGAATGGATGCTTCACCCCAAGTTTTTGGCCAGGCTCAAGTGGACCTCTTTGCGACTCAGGAGACATCACAATGTCCCCTCTGGTTCTCTCTGACTCACCCAGCTCCTCTGGGACTGGATGCCATGGTACAGACTTGGCAGAGGCTTCATCTGTACACCTTTCCCCCGATTGCTCTGCTCCCGGGAGTTCTGGAGAGAGTGCGCCAGGACGGGGTCCGTCTACTGCTAGTAGCCCCGTTCTGGCCGGGCCGAGTATGGTTCTCGGAGCTGATTTCTCTCCTCGATGGCTCTCCATGGGATCTCCCATCAGGAGGGACCTCCTCTCACAGACGGAGGGCACGCCCCCTCCTGGAGCTGTGTAAGTTGTGGGTTTGGCCTCTGAGGGGGCACAACTTGTAGCTTCCGGTCTCTCAACCGAGGTTGTTGAGATCATCCACCAATCCAGAGCTCCCTCATTGAGGAAACTGTACTTCTTGGTGCGAAGACCGCCAGCTCGACCCAGCTAACTGCCCGTTTGGTACAGTTCTGGAGTTCCTGCAGGCCCGTTTCTCCACAGGGTTGACCCACTCCACCCTAAATGTCTTAGTGGCGGCCATTGCGGCCTACCGTGCCCCTCTCGGGGGCCAGTCAGTGGGAAAACACCCCCTAGTTACACGTTTCCTCTGCAGTGTGCTGAGGCTGGGGCCCTGGTACGATTTCTGGCTGTCGTACCCCATGCCTTCAGTCTTCCTCCCTTCGGGGAGCCTGACCTGCGAGCACTGGATGCATAAGTCCACAGAGCTGCCCTGTGGGAAGGGTGGACCAACTGCTAATGTGCTATGGTCCCCCCAAGAGAGGTCTTCCTACTACTAAACAGACCCTCAGCCGGTGGATAGTGGATGCCTCTCTTCGTGTTTGAGTCCTCTGATCTCCACTCGCCTTTTTGGGGGTCAAGGCTCGTTCTACCCATGTCATCTGCAACGCTGCGGGTTGGTCCACACCCCTCACCTACGTCAGATATGCGAGCCACTCCGGGCTCTTCTTTCTCTCGCCCTAGCTGTGCTCCTACACACACTAGGCAGAGATTTGTCATTCTGGCTGCATGGGCATCTCATTCCCCTAGTGTTTCAACGCAGCTCGAGTTCCTGAAGGGGAACGTCTCCAGACACATAACCAAAAATTTGGTTTTTTTCCCCCCCAAAGGGAACGAGACGCTGTGTCTCGAAGCCAGACTTCCAGGCATCCCTGCCAGTGCTTGCTTCATTCCTAGAAACTGATGCCGGTTCACCGCACGTGCTTTTAAGCTTCCTGGTCGCTACGTCACCCCGCCTGTGACGTCTCGCCCATCCATTGGACTGATTTCACATGTGATTCAGAGCGTGGTCACGCTGAAGGCGTTCCCCAGCGTTTTGACGTAGTGTCTCGTTCCCTTCTGGGAACCATGTTTACATGCGTAACCTGGAGACGTGTCTCAGGCATCAGCCATGGCTAACACTCAAACTTCAACCTGAAGAAACCACTGGTTACCAATATAAGCAAAACAAAGCTCTTTCATGCTTGCAAAAAAAACTTGGATTATGGCGGCAATGCGTAGTCACTGAAACGGCAAGTGAAGAACGCAAGTGCAGTTTATTAGAGTTCAAGAGGTGATCAAAAAATAAACACATACTTGACTTGACAAAATCACCAACAGCAGGTTAACATACATTCAATACAGGACGAGAGACAATGGGAACAAGAGGGCTACTTATAGCAAACACTAAGGGTCACATGACAAAAATCAACCAATGAGCAAACAGAACTGAGAACCACATACAGGGGACAAAACCAGTGCAAGACACATGACTGAACAACCAGGCACAACATGACAACACCTTTACACAGTGCAGGAATACAGGAGAGCCAAGGGAAGCATGACACCAACAGCATTAATAAAATTACAAAATAAAAGACATGAAAACAAGAACATGAAACAAAACCCAAAACAGACATTACAATTGCCAAGACTTTGGGGATCCTATTCTAAGGACAGATGAGTCAAAATGAAAAGTTTTTTCTGGCGGGATGTGTTTTTATGTCTCGAGGAAGGAAAATACAGCATTCACTCTTAAAAGAATGAGAATAGTTCTTGTCTACAGTGTTGTCTGTAATCATGTTTGTTTTTGATGGTGTTGGGTGGCAGTGTGATGGCGTTTGGGTGTTGTTGTTGGTGGACAAACCTGCTTAAAGAAACCATAATTTCAGCTATACACCAGAGAATTCTTAAAGGGATACTCCACCCAAAAATGATCTCTCGTGATTTATTTACCCGGTAACACTTTACAATATGGTTCATTAGTTAACATTAGTTAACTACTTTAGTTATCATGAACTAAGAATGAACAATACTTCTACAGCATTTATTAATCTTAGTTCATGTTAATTTAAACATTTACTAATGCATTATTAAAATCAAATGTGCTTATTAACATTAGTTAATGCACTGTGAACTACAATGAATTTTTTTCTTAAATGTTATTAAGCAGTTCTTGCGCAAGAAGTAACGCAAAGCATGGTCACTTCTTGTGCGTATTTCACAACACACTTACAGTATATCGCATATCACAATGTGTTGCCGTTTATGCCAAGTGCATGGCAGTTGGCCAGAAAAAAAAATGGTTTATAGTTAAAAAAATTCAAGTAATATTAATTTCACTTAGAAGACATGGATTACGGTCGTAATCATTTTCTGTGTTTTTTTGAAGCATAAACTTTTGGGTTACTACTCACCTGCATTACATGGACTCTGAAATAGCTTATCTTTTTTTAAAGAAATCTTTGTGTTTACCGGTAGAAAGAAACCCTGCTGAAAAAAAACCAGCTAAAACCAGCCTAAGCTGGTTGGCTGGTTTTACCTGGTCGCCCAGCCTGGTCATAGCTGGTCAGCAGGCTGGTTTTAGAGGGATTTTGGCCACTTCTTTAGCTGGTCAGGCTGGTCTTAGCTGGCCAACCAGCTAAAACCAGCTTGGCCAGGCTTGTAGACCAGTTTGACCAGTTTAGCTAGTCTGGTAGACCAGCTAAAACCAGTTACTTCCAGCTTAAACGATCTAAGACCAGCCAACCAGCTTAGGCTGTTTTTAGCTGATTTTTTGTTTTGTTTTGTATTCTTTTTCAGCAGAGAAGTCATAATCACGCGACAGCAAGAGTAAATGATGAGAGAATATTCACACAATTACCTTTTTTAATTAATTAATTAATTTTTTATTCAGTGGCGGAAATGGTCTTCCATACTTTAAAGAGAGTATGAAATAAAGCTTAAAGCAGCAATTCACCCAAAAAATAAAATTCTGGCATCATTTACTGGCCACATGTAATCCTCATGTCAAAAAAGATATTTTGAGGAAAGTCTCTGTTAAATGAAGTGTGAAAGAAAGAAAGAAATGTTTTTAAACATTTAAAATTTCTACAAAAAATTATAATTACAGTATTAAAGTATGAACAAGGCAGGATACTGTCAACTGTGTTTGAAGCAGCCCCGCCAATGAGTCCTGATTTTATTTATTATTTATATTTATTTATTTTGTTTGTATATTGATATTGTGATATTATTGATATATTGTTTATTTTGTTTGACAGTTGGATTGTGTGTATGAATGAGCTGGTATTGATGTGTTGGTTATGTGTATAGTATAACTTTAAGGCGGATGTTTTGTTTTTAGGAATTAGTGTGAATGGTACATGTATTTTAGAGTATGTAAGTATTATGTATTGATTAATTCTTTATATTTTTAGGGTGACCATTTTACCATCAGTCCAGGGACTGCAGATGCAAAATAGTCTTCTGGCTAATTCTGGCACATTGTGCGTTTATGTATTGTTGATGTGCATTGTCCCTGTCAAATAAACCTGAAATAAATAAATAAATAAATGTATTTACTTCTGTATGATTTTTTAGGAGGGAATTTGAACAGCACAGGATGGCACTTCAGACCGGGGATCTGCTAAGGACATGGACATTAAAGATGAAGGAGGTTGTCCTCCCAGTGGAAAACGTCTCTAGGTAACGTATGTAACCATGGTTCCCCGAGGGAACGAGATGCTGTGTCGAGAAATTATTTGGGAACACCCCTGCGTAACCGCGTTGTGAAGCATGTGTAAAATCAGTCCAATTGAGCAGCGAGACGTCACGAGCAGGGTGAAGTAAGCACCAGAAAGCATAAAAGCACAACCGGCCGGGCGCAAACCAGCTTCGATAAAGTAGCGCCTGCAGGGATGCAGGGAGTATGGCAAGAGACGCAGCGTCTCGTTCCCTCGGGGAACCATGGTTACATACGTAACCTAGAGACGTTCCTCTTCAGGAACTTGAGCTGCGTCGAGACGCTTTGGGAACAAGAATACCCACTGCGCAAATACTACCAAGTCCCTGCCTGTGTGTATATCAGATGAGCACATCACGAAGAGAGAACCTGGGAACCTGGGGTAGAAGCCAGGTCTAGGTTGTAAAGACGGACAAAAGTGTGTGGAGAGGACCAGGCCGCCACAGCACAAATGTCCTGCAAGACCACACCCAAGCTGAAAGCCTTGGAGACCACCATACTCCTGGTCGAGTGCGCTCTGACCACCATAGGTGATGGGAGGCCAGAGGACTCGTAGGCTAGTGAGATGGCCTCGACCACCCACCTACCCGTAGTCTGCTTGGTCACCGGAAATCCCTTCTTTGGCGGACCAAAAACAAACAAAAAACTGATCTGCCTTACGCGACGGGGCAACTCTGTGTGTGTAAGCGTCCAGTGCTCGAACTGGACTGAGCAGATTACGCCTTTCTTGGCCTACGTCCTGGTACGGAGGAGGACAGAATGCCTAAAGTACTATAGGCCCTGGCGAAGAAATGGGCACCTTAGGGACATACCCGACCCTAGGGTAAAGGAATGCCCTAACCATGCCTGGAGCGAACTCCAGGCATGAACAGAGAGTGCCTGAAGATCCCCGACCCTTTTTAGTGAGGAAATAGCGAGGAGAAAGATGGTCTTGAGCATGAGCAACTTGACCGAACTTCTTCGATGGGTTCAAAGGGGGCATTGCAGGAGCCCTCCAGAACCACAGCCAGGTCCAATGACGGCACCTTAGTGCGCTGTATCGGCCTCAGCCTCAGGGTGCCACGGAGGAAAACGAGTGGCAAGTGGGTGTCTTCCCAATGATTGACCACCCAGAAGGGAGTGGTAAGCAGCTAAGGCCGCCACGTATACCTTTAGAGTGGAGGGAGATAACCCTGAGGAAAAATGCTCCTGCAGAAACTCCAGAACTGAACCAACTTGGCAGTTGACTGGGTCTTGCAGTCGCTGTCCACACCATGAAGTGAAAAGTTTCCACTTCAAGGCATACAGTTTCCTCGTTGAGGGAGCTCTTGATTGGAGGATGGTCTCAACAACCTCATTTGAGAGACCAGATGCTAGGAGCTGTGCACCCTCAGGGGCCATGCCCACAGCTTCCAAAACTCCGCGAGTGATGTAGGAGGACCACCGATGTGTTGTCTTGTGCGGACACAAACACCATGATGACACTTAGTAGGTCTGGAAGGAAGTGTGTCAGAGCTCGAAACACGGCCAGCTTTCCCCGGCAGTTGATGTGCCAAAAGAGATGATGGCCTTCCAACAGACCTTGGGCAGAGCGGCCACTCATGACCTCTCCCCAGTCCGTGAGAGAGGCATCCTTCGTTAGCATTACGCGACGACAAGGAGACCCTAACGTCGGGCCTTGAACCAGGAACCAACATTTCTTACACATGTCTAAGGCACGTAAGCATCGACGCGTGACCTTGATCATGCAAAGCGGAATCCCCCTCGGGGAAAATCCTTTGGTTATGAGCCACCACTGCAAGGGTCTCATGTACAGAAGGCCAAAAGGTATCACGTTGGCCGCGCTGCCATCAGGTCCAACAGCCTCAGAAACTGTTTGACAGTGAGTGACTGGCCTTCTCTTACCCTCGTGACTGTCGTGAGGATTGACTCGATTCGAGCAGGAGACAGACGTGCCTGCATCGAGGTTGAGTCCCACACCCCGCCTAAATAAGTGGTTCTCTGTAGTAGAACACTCTTCTTGGCGTTTAGGCATAACCCCAGCTCTCTCATATGGGCGAAGACGACATCTCGATGCCGAGCCACCAACTGCTCCGATCGAGCTAGTATCAAACAATTGTCGATGTAATTGAGTATGCGGATGCCATGGAGTCGCAGTGGAGCCAGAGCAGCATCCACACACTTTGTGAAAGTGTGGGGTGAGAGTGACAGGCCGAAGGGAAGAACTCGATATTGGTATGCTTCGCCCCGAAAGCAAACCTCAGGAACTTCCAGTGTTGAGGGAGGATGGAACATGGAAATAAGCGTCTCTGAGATCTAACGTAACAAACCAGTCCTCGGACTGGATCAGAGATACTATCTGCTTGATAGTGAGCATCTCAAAGTCGTTTGATAGCGTGGTTCAGAAGATGGAGATCTAAGATCTGACGCAACCCCCCATCCTTCTTCGGAGCGATGAAGTTACGGCTGTAGAACCCGGACGCTCTCTAGAGAGGAGGAACACGTTCTATGGCCACCTTTCTCAAGAGAGTATCTACTTCTTGTTCCATTACCAGAGCCTGCTCGGGGCCCACTAGTGTGGGGATGACCCCGTTGAAACGAGGCGGACGAGAACCGAACTGGATTCTGTAACCTTCTCTACAATCTGCAGGACCCATTTCGAGATATTTGGTAGAAGTTTCCACGCTACCAGAAAATCTAATAAGGGAACCAGCCTCTCGAGGCTGGAGTCTGGTATTATTAGAGGAGCCAGTTCGGTGCCCTGAAGCGGAGGACCGGCAGGGAACGACCGACCTGACAGCTGTAGCACCCTCACTCGAGGGGGCTTGCTCTCCCGTGCCGTACCGTCGCCGGGCGGCAGCTGGGAATTTCGCTCATCGGAGCTCACTGAGCCCTGAAGCACCGAGGTGGGAGGGGTATCAATAAACCTCCATGAGGGCACTGAGGGAATAACCGACCCGAGTGCTGTAGCACCCTTACTTGAGGGGGCGAGCTCTCCCGTGCGTACCGTTGCCGGGCGGCAGCTGGGAATTCACTCATCGGAGCTCACCTTTTGGGAAAAGGGGGGGGGGGCCCTGAGGCACGAGGGCGCACCTCCCCCATCTTCTTGGGAACGAAGAAGTAACGGCTGTAGAACCCGGACGCTATCTCGAGAGGAGGAACACGTTCTATGGCCCACTTCCTCAAGAGAGTATCTACTTCTTTTTCCATTACCAGAGCCTGCTCGGGGCCCACTAGTGTGGGGATGACCCAGTTGAAACGAGGCGGACGAACTGGATTCTATAACCTTTCTCTACAATCTGCAGGACACATTTCGAGATATTTGGTAGAAGTTTCCAAGCTACCAGAAAATCTACTAAGGGAACAAGCCTCTCGAGGCTGGCCTCTGGTGTTATTAAAGGAGCCAGTTCAATGCCCTGAAGCGGATGAACGGCAGGGAACGACCGACCTGACTGCTATAGCACCCTCACTTGAGGGGGTGAGATCTCCGTCAGTACCGTTAGGGAGGCCAGTCTGGGAAATTTCGCTCTGGAGATCATGAGCTGAAAGCAACGAGGGTGGCAGGGGTTTTATAAGTGAACTCCATGAGGGGCACGAGGGAAACAAACGACCGACTGCTGTAGCACCCTCACTTGAGGGGATGAGCTCTTCCGTGCCGTACCGTTGCCGGGTGGCAACTGGGATTTTCGCTCGTCGGAGCTAACTGAGCCCTGAAGCGCCAAGGTGGCAGGAGTATAAATGAACCTCCATGAGGGCACTGAAGGAACAACAGACCTGACTGCTGTAGCACCCTCACTTGAGGGGTCGAGCTCTCCCGTGCCGTACTGTTGCTGGGCGGCAGTTGTGATTTTTGCTCGTCGGAGCTCACTGAGCCCTGAAGCACTGAGGGTGGCAGTGGTATCAATAAGCCTCCGTGAGGGCACTGAGGAGGATTGGGCACCGTATACTGAGGTGTTATCCTTTCCTCCCCAGGTGGGCTGCACTCAGGGACCTGACAATGGTAGGACCATTTACCCGAGGTCCTCTTAGACAAAATAACGGTCCGCAGATCGGTTTTCTAAGAGGGGATGCTGATCGACTCAGCAGCCCCAACCCCTGAGCAGGTCAGCCTGGTATGCTTGTAACACCGACATGGTGTGCAAACATGCGCCAGCCTGACCTACCGCCGTATAAGCTTTCCCAACCAGACTCGATGTAAGCCTAACGGGCCTGGTGGGAAGCTTCGGGGCCTTCAGGGACGATGCTGAGGATGGGGAGAGATAGCTCGAAAGCGTCTGCTCCACCACTGGCATCGACCCATATACCTTATCATTCAGCCCCACGATTTTCTTTTGAATAAAAAACAATAATTCGAGACTGTGGGGTTGTAATACGGGATGAGTACGGTTTCTCCCACGATCTTGGCACCTCACGTCGTGAAGGCTGTGATCTGGATTCAGAACATGCTCGTCTAATTATTTTTAGGACGAGCGTCCTGTTCTAGGCTGGCCAAACGATATTTTATTTTTGGCGCGAAACACCCCCCATAATCACAAATCACACCTCATACGCGAGGGACTGTGGTGGCGAGTCCACAGTCTCCTCTGTCTCGACACTCATCACATCCACCTCCTCGGAGGAAGATAGATGAAGCGTCTGGCTCTTTCTCTCTCGCGGGGGGATCCGCGAGAGAGAGAGCCGCGGATCTAGCGGATGAGGACCGAGAAAAGGACGAGCCCGTCTCGGAACCCCTCCGCTAAATCCACCCGCGATCCACACGACAACAGTCTACGCGTTGCCTCGGCAACAGCGGGACCGCTGCAAGCGGGATCGCGAGCCTGGCCACTCTCATCAAAAACAGCCAGGCGAGAGCGGAGCATACACAGCAAGAGTAACTCGCAGTGATGACAATCAACTCCTCGAAAGCTGACCGTGCATGCGCCGCTCCTAAACAAACGACACACAAATCGTGTGTATTCCCTGCCGCCAGATATCGTGGGCAGGGAGAAACACAGCGTTTGTAATGCCGTTCACTCGCCATAGACTTCTCATTGTTTTATATATATGAATGCTTGTGCGGACCAGACCAACAGTAAATAGACAGACACCCTCACAGAGCGCTACTGAAGGGCGAAGCTGGTTTGCGCCCGGTTGGATGTGCTTTTATGCTTTCTGGTGCTTACGTCACCCTGCTCGTGACGTCTCGCTGCTCCATTGGACGGATTTGACACGTGCTTCAGAACGCGGTCACGCAAGGGCGTTCCCAAAGCGACTTCGACACAGCTCGAGTTCCTGAAGGGGAACCCCACACAGTTAAATACAAATTTTGCTAAAGATCCCCAAATTGATTTATATACAGCCTTACTTCACTCAGCAAAACCGTAAGGTTATGTTTTTTATTAGTAATCTGGCATTTATGAATGTAAAATTTGGTTAAATTCATAAATGAATTAGTAGTGGCCAAAAAGTGAACATTGAATATTTTCATTGATAAATTCTGTATTTCACACTACAAAGTAACTAAGTACAATACCAAAATAAATGTAAACATTTGTTCATGATATTACAGAAAGTGCAGTTTACATTTAAACCTTTCAAAAATGTATTTAAGTAATGTAATTTGCTAGATAAAATCTGTTTTTAAAGATTTATTTATCTTCATTTCTAAAAAAATATTCTATTTGAAATATGCTGTCCTGTTTAACTGTGGATGTGCATTGAATGAAAGGACTTGCAATTGCCTTAAAGACATAAAAAAATATGTATTTTTATATACTAGAAAGTATATCAGCCCTGCGGGCTGATTTCTTCTTGTTGAAAGCTAAATTACCCTTAATTTCACAAGAGCAAATGGCCAAATCAGCACGAAAAGCAAGTTGGAGAATGATCCACATGTGTGATAATTTACCAGCTTTGTATTTAAATTGTCTTGTGTGACGTTCTTTTATCCTCAATGTTTCTTTTTTTTCATTTTCTTTTCGCTTCATTATTTTTTGACGAAAGCGAAAATAAATGGGTTCCTTTTGAAAAGACACACCTTCCATTGACTCCCTTGTAGTTTCCAGAGCGAAGTGTTTCTTTCTCAGAAGACAGTTGAGGGCGACAGAGGGAAATATGCTTCCAGTGTCCCAAATCTTCAGCATGCCTACTAAGTACTTGGGATTTAGTCGGCGACTTGACTAAGCGCTTGTACTTCACCTCAGCAAACCATGTCTGTGCCGCTTTGGACTTAACTTTCCAGGTTTCAGCATCACCGGATCTGTTACTGTCAGATGGAGAAGGCTGCATCGCGCCTCGCAGGTTCCTCTCTTTGGAACGTACTACATTTGGCACTCGGGAGAGATTGCGGCATGTAGTATTGTACTACAGTGTTGCATTAAGTCCTTCAGCGGTTATTAAAAGAAATTGTGCTATGGAAGTAATTCAGCAACTCTGTCATGTCTTGACTGCAGCAGCAAACACTCCCGAGGAAGAATGAAGTAAGCGCGATGGAGCCGGACAATGCCCTGAACTCCAGACTCAAAGCAGCTGGAGTCGGGGGGTGAGTAACAGCGCTCTCACGTCCTGACAATAGATAGATAGATTTCACACAAACGTCAAATGGGTCATAAATTAGCCTGTTGGCTGTCAGCTCCGTTACATAAGGAAGAATGAGTTCACGAAGGGAGGTCCGTTATGATGTCCATTCTGGAGTTTGATGAATGAATGGGACACAGAAAACTTGTTTAACTTTGTTGATCAGCCTTCCTCCAGAAGTACAGAATTTGCTGGAGAAAATTGCACTAATGTGTTTTGGATTAACTTCTTTGCTTACTGATTTAATGAATGAATGAATTGCTTTCTATGCTTTGTAACCAGTGATTTAGATTGGGTTTTAGAATAGTAAATTATTTTCTTTAGTCTCTGGAATGAATGATCAGCCCTGCTCACCTGTTTATTTTGCTCAGCATTTTTATAAAACAATACAAATATCTAAAAATCTTTAAAAAAAGATTGAATTACCTGAGAATGAAAATTGTGTAACATATTAAGTCTTGTTTTCAATTATTATTTATCGAATTATTTTATTAATATTTATTATTTTGATTTGAATAATATTACCCCCATTGGCAAATTGTTTCTCCTTAGAATATCTATATATATATTATATAAAAATATAATATATATATATATATAATCATAATATATTATAATTCTAAGATAAACAATTGCAATGGTGCACATATTATTAAAATCAAATAATATGGAGTAATCATCACTCTGTCATGTCATATAGCATATAATGTATCTATATATATATATATATATATATTATATTATATATATATATATGTGCTGTTTTTATGCTTTTTTTTTTGCTTTTTTCAAGTTCCATGTTTGGTCTTTTTCTAACTTTATATGTGTAATTGCCAAAGAGAGATCAGCTGTTGCAAATTTTGACTGCATTCGGATCCAATTTCCATTATAGTAAACTTTGTTAGAGGTGACAGGGGTGAAATATTGTATTTAGATTATTGCTCTCTCTCACTCTCACTCTCTCTCTCTCTCTCTCTCTTGCACTCTCTGAACTGTATCATGGTCCATGGTGGGACTGTGTGTAAGAGGATATGGGTGGGAGGGGGCAGAATGGCAAGCGTATAGTTCTTGTGGCTATGACTGAAAATGCTGACTAAAGTAAAACTGCATACAGTACAATATCTGGTCACAAATGGCATCCCCACATCCACACTGTCAGCACATGGGGGCAGAAAAAGAATATATAACTGAACACCACATTGGGGGAAAAGAGTCTAAGATTGTCATGTAGTATGACCTTTGCTTATTATCATAGAACCAACAATTGATGCTGCATAGATTGATCAACTGTCATTATAAATAATTACATCAGTATTAGGACTCCATGGAGCTATTTAGGCTTTTAGTCTGTGTTTTAGCTTTAAAGCTCTCTAAATGCCAGTGTGCTCCTAAACGTTATCAAAATAAACTTTTAGCAGCTAAATGTACTATGCAAGTACAGTCTTCTGATCAAATCCTCTCTAGAATGATAATGTCTTCTCCCTCAATACAACCTCTGGCTAGCAACAGCAAGTAGAAAATCATGTTTGTCAACTGTAAACTAAAGAATACTAGGTATTTTTGGACATGGGCATTCAGCATGTCCACTTCAACCTTAGCTTCCTGTTTCAATAGGAAATACATCAACACAGGAAAGAAAACTGCACTCGTCAAGCCATTTTTGGGGGTTTTCGTTAGAATTTTAATTACACCACCTAGTACACATTTTTTTTTTTTATACCGTAGGTTTCATATGGTAAAAAAGAAAGATCCAAATTTAAAGGGATAGTTCACCCAAAAATGCAAATTTTGTCATAATTTACTTACCCTCATGTTGTTTTAAACCTGTATGAATTTCTTTCTTCTGTTAATCATGAAAGTATATATTTAGAAGAATCTTTGTAACCAAACAGTTGCTGTTAGCTATATAAAAATGAAAATGTAAATAATAAAAAAATTAAGTCTTATTGGTTGAGCACTAATCTAATTATTTGGAGGGGCAGCCTTTTACCTTAAGGGTCTTAATATTGATCATACATCACTGCGCTCCTTTTGGTGTATTAATTGATTTGATTGATTTAAGAGCTCTTAGAATGAAGCCCTCCGAATTTCACAGCCTTGGCATATTGAGAGGAAACACTCACTTTCTATATGGAGCGTCACAAATTTTTGGCATCCAGGCAGATGATAAGCTTTGACTGCCTACTGAGCAGAAACAGCTGTTAGGTCTTTACAGTAAGGGCTGCTGCTGCTGCTGCTGCCAAGTGTTACTGGGCCTACAAGCAGATGGAACACTGCTTGTGGACACTGACTAGACTGGTCATTTAGATGGATGTGGTGATGCTTTAGTGTATGGAACAATGTGATCCCAATACTTTGTTTTCTTTCAGTAGCTGAGAGAAAGAAAAAGACCATTGGCAAAGGCTTTTTTTGGTTCATTGGTTTGACCTTTCATGGGTTTTAAATGACTCTCTCAGAGGCATTGTTGTTTTCTCACTGTTGTAATATACTTTGGTTGGACTTTTAAGCTTAAAGTGCTTGTCTCTGTCATTTGAAAGATTGGACACCCTTTCATCACAGTTTTCTTGTCAGAATTAATGTGGGAAATTTTTGAACTTTACTAAACTCTTAGGATATAAACTACCATTTTAAGTCAGTAAGATTTATTTTAAGAAATATTATTTTATTTTATTTTATTATTCAGCATGGACACATTGAATTAATCAGTGACAGTAAAAACATTTATAATGGAACATATTTCAAATAAATACTGTTATTTTTTTCTTTCTATTTATTAAACAATCCCAAAAAATGTATCATGGTTTTCAGAAAAATATTAAAATAATAAAAGCAGCACAACTGTTTTCAAAATCGATAATAATAATAAATGTTTGTTGAGGATCAATTCTGTATATTAGAATGATTTCTGAAGGATTATGCGACCCTGAAGATGATAACATTTAAAATATATTACAATGGAAACATTTGAATAATATTTCACAATATTACTGTTTTTACTGTGATAGTGATTTCTTTCAAAAACAAACATTTAAAAAAAATGTAACGCCCCCAAACGCATTGTCTGGGTAGTTCTTAAGTGGTTTAAAACTGTAAGTAGTGGTTGACAATTAACTTTAGAAAAAGTTGAATCAAAATGACTGGAAATAAATCACTTTAGTTCCAACAGTCGTATTTTACATGAGTCAAATTCATGCTACTAAGTTGTATCTACTGTTTATATTATTGCTTGAGCTGTGACGTTGCCAAGAGACATTTCAAATCACATATCACATATCAATGTCAGCTAAATGTTTGATCTGTTCAGTTTGTAACTGTAATTCTTTTCTCTTTTTTCACAGGAGAGCTGTCTTTCTCTGCATAGTTCTTTACTGTACATGCTGTCTGATGTTTGCACAAGCACAGTCTGCAGGTAAGTCTGAATTTTCATTCATGAATTTCCTAAACCTGTACATTTCCTAACAGAATTTTAGTGCCTGATCAGCATGCGAAATGTGCATCTGTAAAATGTCTGTTCAGTTGTACCATGGTCGTGACATCTGTGTCATAACCCTGTACATTACATGAGCACACGGGTTCATTGAAGACCAATGACCTCACACTGCCTTGCAATAAAATTTGAGGATACTTGACAGGACTTGGATAAATAGACCTCTAATCTTACAACCCATTGGAGTTTTCCATGAGTCAGAGGTGAAAGAGGCTACAGGTACTATATTTTTAGGAGCAGTGTGCTCCTTATTTGCCAGAGTTAACAATATTCAGATGATATATGGAGCAGCCTTTGATCAACAACGTATAACTGAGTCGGTTTATATTTCTCAAGTAAATCAGAAGCCATTGTTTGCACAATTCTATATGTTTTGCATTTGATTCCAACCTCATTTGAATGACATTGTGCCTGATTGGATGTCACTGAGTTTACTGGCTATAGATGTATAGAGTTTTTAATGTTAGATGGATTCTGTATTTATTTCTTGCATAAATAAAGCTGGTGGTCTATTCCTGCAATGTACAACTGTCACTTAAATTGCTGTTTTCATTCAAGGTGGGTATAGAATTCCCACATCTGCTCTGTACAGATTTTATGTGGTGGGAGGTTCATATTATCTGTCACATTCAGTCTAACTCATTCATGTACATGTAACATACGGTGCTTCTGTGTCAGACATTAATGAAATGCAACTGCCATCATATTTAAAACAAGTCATGAAAGATGCTTTCTTGAGTGTATGTTTGATGTTTTTACCATATGTGAGACAGTCCGTATAGCACATTCCCTGAGATTTCTCTGGATATCTGCTGCATGACTTATGATCAAGTCATCTTTGTAAGCCGTTGCTGGAGAGTTTCTGGAATTCTTCTCTAGCCATTGCTCTTATCTTTAGTGTGAAATATGATTTCCAGTGTATGACGTTCCAGTTTCCACTGGCATTTCATTCTGACATCAATTTCACAGGCAGCAGGAAGTTTTGGTAGATATTAGCCTGGTTCATGGAACTGATGCTGATTCAAGTGTAGGGTTGGGCATGGCCGGATTTACCTCTTTTCGTGACATAGGCAAAACAAATTTTTGGGCCCCCCTTCCCTATTAATATAATAGGCTTAACATTAACTACCACCCAAGACAACAAAAATTATTCTTAATCAGTGGAAACAGTTACAGTGTTTTCTATCGCAATAAGCGCTTGCGTTCAATCAATAAAAATCGAATGTAGTTCTTAATTTGTTTGGGAACTGAGAAAGACCATTCCATTAATAGGTGCAGCGTCGTCCACATAACCACTTCAGGAGTGCATTATCGCTCTAATAATTTTAACGGCCTGGAGTCACAACCACACATCAAGTCATTGTTAATATGATTTATTTCAAGACATGGGGTTATTTCAAGACATCTCAACGCAGCGTCTCATTCCCTCGGGGAACCATGGTTACATACGTAACCTAGAGACGATGCATTTGAAATGGAGCCGTAAAGTGTGTAGATCACTGGAATAGGGTTGGGTATTAAGAACCGGTTCCATTTTCTAGTCTAGTTGTTTTGCTGTGTCTAGTTATTTTTGTTAAAAACATAGTGTTCTGTAGGCAGCTGATTTTTGCTCATGTTATTCAGCTGCAGCAGCAGCTGCTATGTAAAAAGACACAGAATAAATATGTTTGACATCTAAATGTTTTTTTTTTACCTTTTTGGAATAAAAACTAGAAATTGATAAGAATTGGAATCAATAAGCAGAAGCAGAATCAAAATCAATAAAATTCAAACAATACCCAACCCCAGGGCCGGATTTACGCATAGGCATTCTAGGCACGTGCCTATGCTTGCTCGTCATAACCAGGGTGCCCACACCTGAAGAGATATATAATATTTTTGTTATACTATGGGATCTCTACAACAGTAAAAGAACAAACCCCAGAAGACATGAGTAATAAGCAATAATCATAAACAAACCATAGGGTAAAAACTGACCAAGTATTTCCATGTCCTTCCACCTTTTTTATGCCGGCTACGGAAATAACCGCTTTCTTCTCACCGGTCTCATCTCACAGATGTGCCACACAAATGCCAGCTGAAGACTGACCAGAAAGCTTTTTTGTCATCGCTGCCAATACACCGCGATATGCTCAGTAAAATAGTTTCGCAGCTGAAAAGTTACATGACATTTCTCAGTAGCGAGGTCCTTGTAGCAGTTCAACTTAAAGATTCGCTATCAGTAGACACTGCTGCTGAACACTGCTGAGAGACGCACAGACACATGTATACACACGCACTTAATCTCTCTCTCTCCCTCTCCCTCTCTCATCTCTCTCTCTCCTCCCCTGACTCTTCACGATCTCGCTCACCCACCGTCGCTCATCTCTCTCTCTCCCTCTCCTCTAAGAGCCTACGCGTTGAGGGAGAATCGCTCCTGCAGAAACTCCAGACCTGTACCAATTGGGCATTTGACTGGGTCCTGCAGTCGCTGTCCGCACCATGAAGCGAAAGTTTCCACTTCGAGGCGTACTGTTTCCTAGTGGCGGGAGCTCTTGACTGGAGTATAGTCTCAACATCCTCAGTTGAGAGACCAGATGCTAGGAGCTGTGCCCCGTCAGGGGCCATGCCCACAGCTTCCATAACCCGGGCGGGGGTGAAGTGAATGCACCCCCCACCTGAGAGAGGAGGGGACCCTCCTGATCGGAATCTCCCATCGTAAGCCGTCGAGGAGGGACACCAAGTCTACAACCACTTTGTACAAGGGGCGCGAACGCAGTACACCCCCCTGTGCCGATTGATGTAAGGAGCCACCGATGTGTTGGCTGTGCGTACAAACACATTGACCCCCTTAGGTCTGGAAGGAATTGTGGACAGAGTCGCACCGGCCAGCATTTCCCGGCAGTTGAGTCCACAAGAGATGATTGCCCCCACCCGACCCTGGGCAAAGCGGCCACTCATGACCGCTCCCCATCCCGTGAGAGAGGCATCCATCATTAGCATTACACGACGACAAGGAGCACCTAACATCGGGCCTTGAACCAGGAACAAATGTTTCTTCCACATGTCTAAGGCACATAAACATCGCCACGTGACCTTGATCGTACGAAGCGGCTTGCCCCTCGGGGAAAACCCCTTGGCCCTGAGCCACCACTGCAAGGGTCTCATGTACAGCAGGTCAAAAGGTATCACGTTGGACGCCGCTGTCATCAGGCCCAACAGCCTTTGAAACTTTTTGACAGTGAGTGACTGGCCTTCTCTTGCTCTCGTGACTGTCGTTAGGATTGACTCGATTCGAGCAGGAGATAGACGTGCCTGCATCGAGGTTGAGTCACACACCACGCCTAAATAAGTGGTTCTCTGTAGTGGAGAAAGAACAGTCTTCTTGGCGTTTAGTCTTAACCCCAGCTCTCTGCAACGCTCTGTTTTTGAGACTGGCAAAATGAGGAGCTTGATGGCTTGGGCTGCACCCGCTCAGCAGCCCCACCCCTGAGCAAGTCAGCCTGGTATGCTTGTAACACCAACATGGTGTGCAAACATGCGCCAGCCTGACCTGCCGCCGTATAAAGCTTTTTCCCCACCATACTCACTTAAGCCTAACCGGCCTGGTGGGAAGCCCTTCGTGGGCCCTTCCGGGACGATGCCGAGGATGGGAAGATAGCTCGCAAGCGTCTGCTGCCACCCTGGCTCGCCCGTCATATCCCCTTTCATTCATCCCCTTACAATGTTCTTTGAATAATTCGAGACTGTGGGGCGGTAATACGGGATGAGTACGGTTTCTCCCACGATCTTGACACCTCCGCATGGAGATCGGGGAAAAACGGAAGGCCCCCGTCGTGAAGGCTGTGATCTGGATTCAGAACATGCTCGTCTAATTATTTTTAGGACGAGCGTCCTGTTTCTAGGCTGGCCAAACGATATTTTATTTTGGCGAATGCACGAAACACACCCCATAATAACGAATCACACCTCATACGCGAGGGACTGCGGTGGCGAGTCCACGGCGGGTCGGTGCGCGCTGTCCTCGACACTCATCTCCACTCTCCTCGGACCGGACGACAGTGATACATCGTCTGGCTTCCGAACCGTGAGAGAGAGAGCCGCGGATCTAGTGGTGAGGACCGAGAAAAGGACGAGCCCGTCTCGGATCCCTCCGCTAAATCCACCCGCGATCCCCACGACAACAGTCTGCGCTGTACCTCGGCAACAGCGGGAACGCTGCCAGCGGGATCGCGAGCCTGGCCGCTCTCATCAAACGCAGCCAGGCGAGAGCGGAGCTTGCGCAGCGAGAGCTCGCAGTGATGACAATCAGCTGCTCGAAAGCTGACCGTGCATGCTTCGCTCCTAAACAAACGACACACAAATCGTGTGTATTCCCTGCCACCAGATATCGTGGGCAGGGAGAAACACAGCGTTTGTAATGCCGTTCGCTCGCCATAGACTTTCTCATTGTTTTATATATATGAGTGCTTTTGCGGACAGACAACAGTAAATAGACAAAACAGTACATACACAGAGCGCTACTGAAGGGCAGAAGCTGGTTTGCGCCCGGCCGAATGCGCTTTTATGCTTTCTGGTGCTTACGTCACCCTGCTCGTGACGTCTCGCTGCTCCATTGAATTGATTTGACACGTGCTTCAGAACGCGGTCACACAAGGGCGTTCCCAAAGCAAATCTCGACGCAGCTCGAGTTCCTGAAGGGGAACCACTGTGTTAACTCGGAACATTAAGGCCTGTAACAGGGTGTTTCCTTTGATTTTAAACTATGTTTTTATCAAAGAGGATTAATATGCATGGAGAAAGCTAGGTGCCCATTCATTATAGTGGTTCAGGTCACTCCAGAAGAACGCAAGTGTGAAATCTGTCATCTTTGCTCATGGGCGCCCAGTTCTGCAGCCCAATTTTTTGGAACCACTCACATGAGCCGCAACTGCAATGCAAAGTCGGGTCATTGTTGAGCGTCTGTCAGCCCAATTTTTGCAGTGTGTTCCACACCATTGGCAGTACTCAGACCCCGTCTGCAGCTTTTTGCCCGATTGTGTGTGTTGAATCAACGTTGGGCAGTTGGTGATAGAGGTTAGTCTGAATGGCTGTTTAGCTTAGCGAACCAGTACACAAAAAGAAAAATGAACATGATGAAAGAATGAAAACAACTAAGTATAAAGGACACACACCGAAGGATTTTCTAATGTTGCATCTTCATCTTACCCGAGTTTTCCAATCCATGAATATTTTCGTAATGCATGGCTGACTGGAATTAAAAAAGTGAAGAGCAACTTATTAACATGATTCATAGTCAAAATGGTAAGCAAGTGCTACCGTGTTTATAGTTTGTATATATTCACAGTCCTAGGGTGTGCTCCACTTCACTTCTAGACACACACTTCCCTAAGCACTTCCCCTCAGGGGAATCCCTGCTGCCATTTTGAAGTGCGTGGATGAGGGACGTTTATTTGGACAGTCCCTCGACCCCTTGATTTAGACCAAGGGAACGAGTCAACTTCATTTGTATACTTTAAGTAGCTCCATATACCACAGCGCAACACAATTGTGATGTCACAGCAGATGAATGTAGACTACTGCCACCTGATGGTACAAACAGTTGTTTCCTCTCACGCAGACACAGAACGTACATTATAGTTGGCAGTTGGCTGTAGTCTTTGCAGCTGACTGACTGACTGATGTCACCAAAAGGATGCACACAGTCCCAAACACTCCTCTTATAATTTTCAACCAACACACTCCCATGACATAATAATTTAGCAAAATTACAATTATGATTGGGTTAAAGGGTTTTGCTAAAGGGTTGGACTTTATGGTTAGGTTTAGCTTTGGGCCTTGTGTTTTTGTACAACCCAACTACAATTTCATGTCTTGTACAAAATATTACAACCAGAAGACGGTTGTTTTTAAACCCTTCTGACTGACATTTATCCAGCTAGAAAACCTTTTACCCTGATGACATAAATAAGTTTTCAAAGCATAAAAACAAATGTAAGATGTAATGGCAGCTGTGACCTAATAGGGCAAGTATCAATCGCTTCAACTGGTCCTAAACTCGCTCACACTGGCCCGGGTCAGCAGGTCATGCTAATCGTTGAACCCTGCTTTAAATAAGTTTATTTCATGCTGTTTATGACTCTTTCAGACAGCACTCCTTACTGTGATTTGTGAGCAGAACCAGTGGATGTTCATCGTGTGTTTAGTTGGATATTCATCAAGTAGTTTTGTGTCAGGATCTCATGTGATTTATGTGGAATTATTCAGATCGTTAATTTTCTAAATTCAGAGCAGTTGTTTTCCTGCTGCTTGTCAGGTAATGATCTGTCACCTCTTTCAGACATTCTCAATAATGAAGTGGCCAATATGTTAGTAACTCTGTTTAGATTTGTTTACAATACTACTGCATAGTTCTTTCTTTCAACAATCCTGTCCAATCTGCTGATCATAATCTGTTTAGTGATACAGGGCTTACAGGGAAAAAGTCCATGCACATTATTCCATTTACATATGTTTTTCATTTAGTACTCACTGGATATATTTTATAACTGCAAATGTTAAGCTAGATTTTGTTTAGTTGATATGTGTTTGGGTTAGATTTGGTTTTGTGATGCATACTCTCATTTGTTTTAATTCTAAACTCATTACTGACTGTTCAGAAGTGACAGCCCTAAGACAGATTGCATTAACTGTTTCTTCTGCCGCCTTACGCATTGTAATTTGTCAAATTTACTAGTTATAAAAGGGATCACATGGAATGTTACTGATATTGGTCATACCAGTGGAAATAAAGCGAAAACATTTTTTCATAATCAGTGTTATTGTTTTGATTTCCAATAAAAAAATCAGTTAGCAAAACTGTTATAAGACTTCAGAGATGTAAATTTTTCTTAACCCCATTGTTTTAATTAAAAAACACAACAAATAATCATGGTTATGCTGCCACTAAAAATAACTATAAAAAGAAAAAGGGCTTGCTTAAAAAGTAAGTTTATTTTGTTTTAAGAATGTTTTGATATTTTTATTGGGAAACAAGATAAAAAATACAGATTAAGAAGAATATATTTTTTGCAGGTTTATACCAAAATCCACATGATAAACTGGAACACTTCAGTCAATACAGTCTAATATACTTGTGGTTTCGTAAATCGTACTGGGACGTTGGAGATGCATACTCCCACTCACTTCACTTGCTGTAATTTATTGCAGATCTCGATCTAATGAATTTGTAGTAGGTGATCAATCTGTAGCCTACACAGTGTTATTTTTCTAAGTGTAACAATATCAGCCGAGCATTTAATGAAAAACTGAAGCCTTACCCCAGATGAAACATTACCTTTGCCGCATATGTTCTACATATGCTTTTGATCATAGGTCGCGGGGGTAATGACTCGGGAGTGGTTGCTCATTGGTGGGAGCACAGTTGCTCATGGGCAGTTTAGCTCTGAAATGTAATCAAAATTATCACTGTTACTGATTACTCATTTTAAAGTAATACCGTTTTATACTGTTCTGATCTAGTGTTTCTTTATTTACAAAATATTCGTAACATTTTACACATTAACTAATTACGTTCCTATAAACTCTCCATGAAAGTTATGAAATCCCAGCATACACGCTCCCGATAAATATTTGTTATTAAAGCATCAACATTCACAGAACACTGATATTTTTAACTAAAGCAAGTGACTGCTGCGTGCATGGTTTGGCATGGCAGAATGCCAGCAAAGAGCGCTGCATTTATAATCTCTAAAAGACATCTCAGTTCATCGGAATCCCACAAATCTCTGTTATAACACAATAAATATATGCATAATGAATCTTTCATAATGTCTACAATTCGTGTGTTATAATGAGAGGATTCATGACCACGCAAATTTCAGCACTGCATTGCTCAACGCTGCAAACACGTGTTATAGCCTAAATATAAACTCTGCATACGCTTGCACCTGTTAATCGTTTATATTTTATATTAGTTCATGTTGCTTTTTTGCAATAGATTAATAACAATTTATTTGTTTTAGATATTTTATGTTTACATATTTCTATTTTGCGGGAGTCCCGTGAATCATTTTATTGTCCCGCATCCCGCACACACACGAGCGTCTACCCCTATCCCGCACCAGCACTCGCCCATCTTGTCCCGCGCCGCACTCTGTTGCGTCGGGTCTCGCGGGAACAGGTCTCTAATCCACTGGCACTTGACTCGACAGTGCATGTGCTACATCCTTTTTACAATCTCTAGATTATAAAACACTGCATTCTGTCAGCAATGATACGCGGCAGTAACTATAGAGACTTCAATTATACTATCAGAGATACTTCGGCTTGTAACTATACTCTGATTACTATTTTGAAAATTATAACGTGTTAAATTACTCCGTTACTAAAAAAGTAATCAAATTACAGTAACGCGTTACTAAGTAATGCGTTACTGCCCAAAACTGGTGAGCAGCAGCTGCAAGCCTTCAGTTGGCTGCGACGAGATCCATTTTGCTCCTAGATCCTAAATCCAGAACATGTATGTGTAGTGATTACTGTGGCAATTATCTGTGGTTTTCCTTTTTGTAGATGTGGACGTGCTGCAAAGACTGGGCTTGGTTGGAAAAAGACCATCTGGGACACACTTCACACCTCAAGGTGTCATCCCCTTCAAATCGGGAGTCATCCTAACCCAGAGGGCACGAATTGATGTCCCAGTGAGCTCCGTCGTCCCTGCGTCACTGGGCTCGGCATTCTGTCTCATCCTCAGCGTATGTTCGCATCGCATAAACAATGCTTTCCTCTTCACCATTGTGACAAAGAGGAAACAACTGCAGCTAGGGGTGCAGTTCATCCCGGGGCAAATTTTAGTTTACTTGGGCCAAAAGAACACTGTAAATTTTGATTATGATGTTCACAATGGCCAGTGGCACAACCTGGCTTTGGAAATCCAGACCCAAAGTGTTACATTATATACTTCTTGTGGGAAGACAAGTGTACATGCAAATTTGCATTTTAAAAATGAGGAAATGCTGGATCCAGAGGGCTCCTTTCGATTGGGAAAAATGAGCCAGAACTCGGTGCAGTTTGAAGGAGCCATCTGTCAGTTTGATATTCATCCCTCTGCTAAGGCAGCTCACAATTATTGTAAGTACATTAAAAAACAGTGCAGGGAAGCAGACACTTATCGACCAAACCTCCCTCCTCTTTTACCGCTATTACCCCTGGATGCCAATTTATCTGTCACCCTTCAGACCCCAAATGTGGTAACAGAGGTAAACAACAGCCATCTTTCATTAGCACAAGAGAAAGTACACGTTAATCATGAAACCTCACAAGGCCTGAACACCTCTGTTCTAATTACATCTCAGTCTGTACAAAGCACGGTGCCACCGACTATAGCCCAGCCCACACTACAGCTCCCTCTACAGGCCACAGCACAAACTGCCATGGCCTCCTTTGGGAGTAGGACATCACAAATATCTCCAAAGCCAACTCAACAAAGCAACCCCAGGAAGAACATCATGAAGGCATCTGTAAAGCCCCAGATATTGATAGAAAATGAGATGGCTGTCACTGCCGGACCAACAGGCCAACAGAAGAACATACTGGACCAAATCCAGACCCCTGCCACAATAAAACCTAAACCTTATAGCAAAGCCAGGGTGTCGGAGACGACAACATTAGCATCACGCAGACATTCACCAAAGGAGACCTCCAAACCCAGCTCTTTTGAGCCTGTCACCCCTGCAGCCACGGATGGTTTCCAAACCTTCGACCTTGAACCAACCCAATTCTCCCTCTTGGCTGGGTCACCAGTACAGAAAGGAGAACCAGGACCACCGGTAGGATGTTCTTTAATACTGATATTAAATTTAATTTGTGGCGTAAACCGAAATATAGTTTCAAAATATAGTTTGTTGCTATATTCTTTGCATTTTTGTCATTTGTATGCACTGAAACTGACTGAGACAGGACTAGTAGTTGGAGATTTGTAACATTTTCTGCTAACATTCTGGTTAGAAAAAGTCTGGCACATAGAAGGGCTTCATCAATATTTTTTAGTTGGTGCTGAGATATTGACAACTTAGTGATAGATTCTTTCGAAAGACATGGCGAGTTCAGGAAGTAGTTATTAGGCCAACGGTAAAAATAAAGAAAGAAAGAAACAAATCGTTGAGGTCTCAATCAATTGGTTGGTGACTCAAAGTAAAAAAAAGTAAAATTTGGGGGGGTTGATAGAACTGTCAAAACCTTATTAAGTAATGTTATTATTTCTTAGGGGGGGGGGGGATGATTTTAACAGTATTGTAAATGTTTTAGCTGCTTTACTGCTTACTCATATGTGAAAAAAAACTTTTGTCTGCCTAATCAAAAATATGTAGCTAAACAACAGTCATGTGGTCCAAGCAACATGGAGAAACATGCAAAAAACATGAAACATGAATTATATCATTGAGAGGACCCCTGCAGACCCTCATGACTGAGAGTCAAATCAGTAAGTCTCTTAAAATATCAGATGATTTGACCTTTTTATGAACAGGCAGTTAGTTCAAGCTGTAAATTGCCATGCGGTGCAACTTCCCAAAAAAGCCAATCTGTCTATCAGCTAGTAAAATTAACCATTTATTTTACGGTAAAATGTTATTCTAGCAGGATTTTTCCTGATTACTTTAAAGACAGTGTGAATTTACTTTTTTAAATACTCTAAGCTAAGTCAGGTTACAAAACCATAGCAACAAGGTCTTCAGCTTGCAACATGCCACTAGCACTTCATGGTATGAAGACCATTTTCTTTCTTTTTAAACAGTGTCTTATGGAGGCCAGATGACAAGTGTGCTGCTTTGCTTATTTTGAAGAATGGTGAAATGTAAATTATTGGCTGTGGCCAGGTGTTCTGTGCGCCTTGGCCTTGTCATCTGTCTTCATATGCTATATTTAAGTGCTGGTTGTAGCAATGCATTAATATGAATTCTTTGTAATTTGGTTTCCATTACCTCTTAAGGATTTCAATACATAATACACCACACACTACACAACTACATCTTTTACTAGTTAAACAACCTTGTCTGGGTGCAAAGTGAAGGTTGAAGGCTGGAAAATGGTGCCATCATTGTTGCCTTTGAGCTTTTGGTGGTCTTGATCTTAAGCCTAGTTTATAAAATTCTTTGGAAAGGCATTATAAGCCAGTGGGTTTTTGTCTGTGTAATGCTTATGCATTTTTTCCTTGTAGTTAAAGAATGAGGTCACAAACCAGAGGCTTGGACAAAATCTTAGTCAGCAGTTTGTCTTGTTTTCCACTCAACATATCTAAACATCCTTGAGACAAGATAAATTCACTTGAGAAGCAAAATTGTTTCAGAGAATATATATCTGTAATTATTTATTGTTCTTTACCCTATATTACCATATTTTTTTTCTTGTTTTAAACCTAAATGTGATTAGATTTATTCCACTAAAACAAGAAAAAGTGTTAAATATCTTATACAATTTTAAATTATATTAAATTATAAGAAAGTTTACTCAAAAACAAAACAAAAATGTATGTAGTAGTTTAATTTATCATATGATTTTTTTTATTTTTATTGATTTATTTATTTTTGCTGTGCAGTGCAGCCTAAAAAATCTGCACTGTTATTACAGTATTAAAGGGGTCATATGATGACGGAAATGTAACTCCCCTTACCATAATTGCGAGCTTCATCTTTCAAATCAATGTAAAGACAGTAAATAATGTCATTAGTTTTCCCATCAGTTCAAGCCCGAAAGGGGAACAGACAAAGTAATGATGCAGTACACAAGCCACGATTAAGACAGCTTACTCCACTGTGATGATAAGACGCTCCAAATGTCTCTGCGTCTCCTCTCTCATCACCCACACTCAGGACCAGGGCAAGCACCGCGTGCGTGCGGCCACTATACACAACATCCACACACACTATGCTCAAAACTCCGCATTTGAACAGTCAGTAGCAAATACTTAAACTAATAACAAAACAGTAGCTGATTCAGAAGCGCCAGATTGTCATAGCAAAGTCAGAATTACCTCTTCTGCTAGGTTCACGAAACGGTCGTCCATAAAATGCATTGCTGTTCTGTTGTAAGTAATCTTATTAAAGATTCCTAAATGCATCTACTTTCCGGAAGGCCAAATAAAGTGCTTTAGCACTGAAACACAGTGTCTCCCTGACATAGCTGCTTCAACACTAACTGCGGTTACTGAAACCACGCCTTCTTTCTTTGCATGCACATTTGAGCGCATTATGCAACTATTCCCACATAGTGACCTAGATATGTGGGGGCGTGTTAGAACGAGCAGTTTTAGGGCGTGGCAGAGTCTTAACTTTGAAAAAGAATATCTCTTTGGTTTTGAGATTTTAGTCCTTTGCAACTTCAGGGATCTTTTTTTTTTTTTTTTCGCTATGCACAATCAGCTTGTAACACTCCAAAGAGAAAGGAAAACTTGAAATCGCATCATATGACCCCTTTAACATTCACATTAGTTTTAGATGACAACAAATCCAGTAAACCATTGGGAATTTTTGTTTGACTAGAAAGACTCTTTCTGGTAGGATGTATACTAAAAAGTATGTTATTTAGTGATAGGACTATAGTGTGACTCTGGAGGAGGTCAGCAGGGTAAGGAACCTAACAGCTGTCACCAGGTTGAGGGACCAAAATGGTGGCGGTGGGATGGTAGATGCATGCAAACATTGCAACCCAACATTGGTACACTAAAGCAACTAATATCAGTTTGCTAGTGAATCATTTAAACAAAGGTTGCTTTGTTATTGGATGAGAATTAATTAAATCAATCACTTAACATACTTGCTAGTTACTTCAAGTCTTCCTGGATTAGTTTATGTCTTGTGCATAAGTGTCACCTTTTTCAAGATAGAATTTAAAACAAGCTTTGATGGGAGCAGAATTGTGCTCTACTGAAAGTAGTTGATATTTGATGTATAGTCTGCCAACTTCATCCAACACTAGTGTGCCGTGTATTACCGAATATACCGTCACAGTGAAGTCCTGAACTATTTTCCAACAACAAACAACAACCAGATGTGCTGTTCAGTATGGCTGTCACACAGATAACACTGTGCCTTTTCAGGAACGATCTCCTTAAGCAACTACTATAAAAAGGCCTTGTTTCCTCCTTTTCTAATCTTTCATTCTTTCCTGGAGGCAGAGAGAGAAAGAGAGATTGTTTTCATTCAGGAAGTTTGCCGCATGGAAGAGAAATAGTAGGGGGCTCAGTGGGACTCTCCTGTCTTTCTTTCACATTGGAGCTCAAAATTACCATATTAATGTCACTCATATCAAACAGACACAGTGTGCACAATGTCTCTTGGTTTATTATGTTGATCTTACTCCATAGAATCCTAATGGTTATTATAATGCTAAGTGAAGCAGAGCTCATTTTACTTGAACAAGGACGTTTATTGCACAAAAACTAAAGGCAGAGTCAATATATTCATGAAATTCATATTTAGAGTTTTATTGTAGAGTTTTTGAAAACATTAGTAACATACACCTTTTAAATAAACTTTTATTAGTGAGTGTTGCTTTCAAAATGAGTAGAAACAGGAAACCTGAAAACATTGTGGAGTCCTGGCAGCATCGCACTCAGTATGAGTATGTGGGATCTTGCCAGGTCTACAGGTGTTACAAAACATTGCCAGGATTTGTCACATAGAATTATTTTAAAGCAACACGTTTTAAAGCAACGTTCTCCATTTGCTCAAAGTTGTCATCAGATGTATATGCCACTTAGGTGGGTGTTGGCACAATTTTGCAAATTTCAAAGAAGCTTGCAGCTGCTACATTATATCAAAATTATCATGGATAATTAAAGTCATTGACTGACATTGCCAAACATTTGTGATCTTTCTTGCCAGATGCACAAGTAATGCTGGATATGATTTATTAGACCTGCTTGTGCTCTTGTTTTTGTCTCTTCTTAAAGGAAAACACAATTCTATAAATGAACACTGACCTCTTGTTAAATGCAAGCTCAGTTAATTAATGTGAGTAATTGATTCAAAGCTAGATGATGTACCTGCACTGTTTTCACTGAAACACTTTCACTGAAGTGTCTAAGTCACAAAGTATCCTAAAACATTGACTAGGGTTCACTACCTCCATCCAATAGGGCGATTACTGCCTTGTTTGAGAGTTAATTCAATGTCAGCAGGTAGATATGTAACACTAAATCACTAGTTTTGTCACAATTTTCCCTCCCTTCTTCTCTTTCAGGGACCCCCTGGACCTCCCGGCGAGCCAGGATTACCAGGAAAGAGAGGACCCAGGGTAAACCTGTTAAAATCTTTCACTTATTTTTCCCATGTTTCTGTTGCTTAGGAGATCTCTGTTTTTACTTCATCCAAGTAAACCTAATACTGCATGTTATTTTACTGGACTTTAGTTTGCCAAAGCTGCATTATAAGATGATGAAATTGGCATTTGTGCATTAAGTAGTTCCTGACACTGGCAGTTTCACCACAAACCAGACAACCATATTCCAGTTTCAATATCACACCAGTTGTTACTCCTTCTGGGATACCGGAATAACACTGTCTGTTTGTCAGGTGTCTTAGATGGAGTAACAACATTGTAAAATAAATGAGCAGTTTTGAAGTCCATATGTTGTAAGTATTACAAACAGATTATGCCTAACTGTCATTCATTGCTGGGGGGTCTTTGAACCGAGGTGCATTCTTTTATTTACAGTCAAGGGCGACTAGTTACTATTTAACACTAATTACTCATATGTGGGTTTGAAACCAAGTTTATCTTGCATTTCAGATGGCCTGCACTCAAAAATTAATTTTTGCTGCTTGTTCAAATTATATGTAGATTGCAGATTCTGTGCAGTCAGTTTAAATTGTACAATTTTCATTGATCATAACTGGATGTATGCACATCCACATCCAGAGCAACACAGATATGTTGAAAATTGAACTACTAAATGAAAATATGGTTATTTCCATATATCTTGTTGTATGTCAGAAATCGTATCCAGGGTTTGGTAAACAGAGAAAAAATTGCTTTTAAAATGTGTAGTGAAATTATTTGTTCATACTAAAATACACATTTTGTTGAATATACTTTTTTTGGTGACAAATTTGACTTAATTCACAGTATTTAAGCTCATTGATGTCTGTCTTTGTTTCACACTGACAGTTTATCATGAGGAGTCTTGTAGAAATGACTCTTTGCTTAGTAAGTTTGTAATTGAGAGTGAAAGAAAGCTTGAGACAATGAGATATCAGTTAGTCAGTGATTCAAAGAGACTTCCCTGGGTGGAAGTCTAGATGTTTTGTGTGTAAGATACCTGCCCTGCATGGCCTATGAGACTTCCCTTTAGAGAGGCCCCTGAGGGCTGAACTGTGGGAACCCAATCTGTTGAGCTAAAGAAAGGGCTCTTTGTAACAATCTTAATAAAGGCATTTAAAGCCTCACTGGTGCTCACCGGCTCTTAAGCTGCATAAAGTCACCACTGATAAGCTACCACTAAATATTGTAGAAACTGAATTTGCTGTAAAGTTGCTTTGCAATGATTTGTTTCATGAAAAGCGCTATACAAATAAACTTGAATTGAATTGAATTAAGCTCTCCAGAGTTGCTGGTCAAGAGCTTTGGGATCCAACACCATTATTCAGTGCAATAAGGTACCAATAATATTCCATGAAACAAGTGATATATAAATATTTTGTAATATTAAAAAAGTTAAAAAATGAATCTCTTTTTTACAATATAAACTTAGGAAAGTTTATAAATTGACACCAGAGAATCTGAGATATAGACACAGATGTACAGGTACTGTATGATTTCTAAAGCATCTTACTGATGGGCACAATGGTGATAAAGCAGATCATTAGCATTCACAGGCACTTTTAAACCACAGGGGTTTCATTCTTCATTTATTGTATCTAATTTAAATAAAGTGAAAAATAATTTTGAACGTCTTATCATTCTTGAAAGTTGAAGGTGCTTTATTGAATGTAAAATGGTAAATGTGGTAAATGTTCAGACTCAGATAACAATTTTAGAGCCAAACTTTTTCAGTCGTTTACAAACATTTACAACATCAGCAAAGTGTTTGTAAGTTTTTTAATCAAATACTGTATACTAAGTGTTGGCTTGTGCTGAAGGTAACAATACAAGAGTCATAATATCATTTTTGTCAAAACTGTATAATTTGTGGTGTGTGACATTGTGATTGTGTAAATACACTTTTGTCACATTAAAAAGCACAGTGATTAAGCCATAAAATAATATGCCATTGCATATAAAGTAAACTTGGATGGGGGGACAAATGGTTGTCCAAAGCAAAAAATTACCTAAATTGTAAAAAATTATTCTAGTCTGGAGAAGAAAGGTATGGTAACATTAGCGAAAGTTCAACAAAATTGCCTTTAGTAAAAAGCACAGCTCACACAAAAATCACTTTCAAACCTATACGTTTTCTGTTGGCCAGTGTGGCAAATTTGTGGGACCATATTGAGCCTGTTACAAAACCTATGTGTGGAAAACTTTCACCCTCACACAAAATTTTGATTGCATGGATTCCGATTGAAATTACTGGATTTTGCCTGCAAAAATTATATGAAGAGTGGTAAATGTGACCACGCCTTTAGGATGAGTCGCTTTTTATTCATGTCTTTGTAAATATGTTTCTATAAGTTGCTTTGAATAAATGTCTCTACTAAATCACTAAATAAAAAAGTATTGCAGAAATAGCTTGCTTTCCATGAAAATTGACAATATAACTTTTTATAATAGAACTTTGAAAAGTAAAGTTCTCCAATGCTGCTCAAGACATGTTGAATAGTTAAAAACATCAACTAGCTGCAAAACAAATATGGTAAATGTGAGGGTCAGAGGTCATGGAGAATTTCTTGTCAGTGAACCCATACTTTCACATCACCAATTAATCCAGGGCATTATACTAGCAAATTAAATCATCTGAGAACAATGATCAAGCATTTTGTGTCACAGTTTTTTCTATTATCAGAATTTGCATTCTTGTGTTAGCTTCTTTTCAAACACATTTTTTTTGTTTGTTCTGGTGCCTTGTCATTTCCTTATGGCCACATGGACATTTTGTCTAGTAATTGAAAAGCAATTTCCGACAATTTCCATACTTGTTTAGTGACTATGCCAAGTATGGTAGTGTTTATGTAGTAATTCATCCCTCAGGTCTCTCACAACTGCACAGAACTGTAAACCATTCCCTTCTGTGTCACCATGTGCTGGGTCATGTGGTCTGTCAGGGTTGTCTGGTGTGAATCAAAGCCTCATAGATGACAGACATGAGTGCTGGACGTACTGTATCCACTCAGTAAAATTCTCTGAAGTACAATTTGTCCCTCTCACCTTGCACCTCCATTGACGTTGGCACTGCTCAGGCTGTCTTTGATTCCGTTCTTTACAACGCCAACACTAAAAAGTTCACTTTTAAACATAGTTTATCTTGGTCAAGAGGCTAGACCAGAAAGATATTCCCTCAAGTGCACTGGTAAACATTAGCAGAGGCCTCCTTTGAGCCAGGTCAGGGAACCCCGCCATAAGTCAGCCATTCTCAAATATATGAGGCGGAAAGTGACAACCCCCACGCGTGTCTGCCCACACGAGTGCTTGCTGGAGATCTGAAAGAGAGCAGGAGAGATTAGCCAATATGTAATTTGATAGGCTTTCTTGATACCCCTTTCTCACTCTCCTCTGATCACTAACCATGGCCACATGTGGAAAACCTGACCAAACATAAAAAAACAAGGTGGAAATCTGTACATGAGCTTCTTGTAAGTATCTCCATATGGCCAGATTGTGTGTACTCAGCAGGAAGGGCGATGAATAAGAGCCCCACTCATAGCTAACCCCAGGTGGATCATATATAAATAATAGCGCTGCCTTGACAAGTAGGCTTAGCGTTGCCTCTCAGCTTTTAGTCTTTGAGTCTCACTGTTGCGTGTTATTTTCTCTACAATGTGAATAACTTCCCTGGTGGTTGTCAGCTATCACTCAAAAAAATGTTTGGCTTAAATATAAGATTAATATATTTGAATTCCATGTAAAATTTTCGTCCATTTGGATCACACAGTTTTTACATAAACTAATATGTGGTGCATATTTGTCAGTCATACATAAATTAAATAGGTAAAATTTCTGTGATAGTAGTAGGGATGGGCGATAAAACAATAATGATAATTATCACGATATAATTTTCCTTGATAATACAAGAACAAGAGTTCGATAAATGTTCGATACAATGTTTATGCTCTAAAAGCAGAATGAAAGAGTGCTACTCATTTGAACCAAACCACACGGACCAATTATCCGCTCGGCTCAAAGTTCAAACGGCAGCGCAGCGCAAGCTTACCAGAGATTGCCTTATTATTGGTAGATCCGAGGGTCTGTAGTACCAACCATTGGAAAAAGCATGACCGCTAACTTGGATCACGTGAGGCACCTCAGCCAATCATGCAATGGCCTTTTGTCTCCTTCCTTGCATACCACCAAAGCCACAGCGTTAGCATTAGTCATTATGCTTTTTTGGCTAAAGGTTGCAGACTTGCCTTCCAGTGGCTTTGAGCTTACTAGAGCAGATGCGTTTACTCGCTGATAAGTCTCGGTCACGTGACCACTAAACAGCGCTGTGAAATCCAGTGTGAAGCACTTGAATTCAGCAAAGAACACAAATGACTCTATGATTTAAACTAGATTAATTCCAGATGAAACAGTAGATCATCTACCATGGATTTACTGTCGTAACACTAACTGCACCATGGTATTATGGCAGAAATGTGAGATATTCATAACAAATGTTAATATATTATTAATGTAGAAATGTATTAAACATATTAAAGGAGTAATGGAATATAATTACAGTATTTTTGTGATTAAGCTATAGCATATATGCATTTATACTGAATGTATTTAGACTGCTTATTTACTACTTTAGATTACTAATTACAGTCAGGTCAGGATTTTTCCTACTACTAAGCATGCTAAGCCAGTACTACCTATGGGCACACTCACCCAGCATGCAAAGCCTATACCGGCGGAATGAGTGAATGAAACCAATCAAGGTTCACTGGTCAGGAAGGCAGTGCAGCAATGCATTGTGGAGTATGTAGAGCAGGCTGGAGTACTGAGGAGAGCCTTGTTTATCCACTGCAGCCAAAGAAGTTACCAATCGTAACACTTGTCATGCCATTGGACTCTAACTTTAGCGCCTGAGGGGGTGGGGTTGCTCTAGCGCAACAGCTTCTCCACCAAAATCTCTTTCACGGGCAGGTCTTGTGCATCTCCCTCACAATCCTGCTTCTTCATCTTTCTTCAAGTCCTTCTTCAAGTCTTTCTTCAAGTCCTGCAGCAATGGGGGATGGGCAGAGCGACAGGTGGCAGTTACCACTGGCAGTTGTAGTTTGGAACCCACATGCAGGCGGCCTGTGGACCATTGGTCACTCTTCCTTGCACCCAGGGCAACATGGAAGTTTGGCAGCATTCCAGGTGACTGAGCAGCCCTTTTTAGGGATAGCACTGCTCACCCGGATTGGGAGGGGACTAGAAAAGGTGTCCCAAAAATTGTCTGCCCTACCAGAAAACTGGCCAGCAGACCGCGGATGGCAGTTTAACCCTAGTGCGGTTGAACAAATAATTGACAATATAAAAAACTCATTATTGGCACATGGAATGTGCATACTCTGGTGGACAGTGACAATACACTCAGACCCCAGAGAAGGACAGCACTTATAGCCAGGGAACTTGCTTGGTATAACATTCATATTACTGCTGGAAGGGGAAGGCGAACAATGAGGACAGAATCCTTGGGGTTGGTCTGGCCATTCGGACCAAGCTCCTTCAACTTCTGAGCTGAGCTGAGTGTTGAACATACCACAGATTGATCAGGTCTTTACTCAAATTGCACATTGTACCATCCCATCAAAAGAAGCCTAAGCTTAATATAGCTAGCAGTAGCGGCTCCTGACCGTAAATTTAGGTGGGGCAGATTCTGGGTCGTAGCACTAATATATGAAAAACATTTTGTAAACTTTACATTCTAATCTCTGAACACATGCGGACAAAATTTTGGCAAAGATGTCCTTGCTTTATCCTCTGGGTGGCGCACTAATGTTGATTGACAGGCTCGAAATACATAAATGCTGTATTATAATTTCCTTAATATAGCATTATCACCTCCAAATGTGATTAAATCTTAACAATTGTGAGCACTTCGGGTGATAAAGGACGATCATATGTCTATTCTCAGAATAATAATAAAACAAACACAATAGAACCATATAAAGGCTATTCATGTGAGCACATTTAAACTAAAAGGATTTATACTTTGCTATTTTGATCCACTACTCCACATAGAAAACAAACAAACATGCAATTAGTTACTGACCTGTTGGCAGACATATAGCTGAAGTGAATTGATATTGTCTTGGTGGAGCGAGGTTCACGTAAGGTAACGTGAAAATAAGTGGGGCATTCCTCAAATCTGCCCCAATGCTTCAATTAGAGCTCTCTGCAGTTCCCCTTTTCACAACAGATTTACGTTGCAAAAATTGGGGGGCACTGTTTTGAGCTCGGGTGTCTAGGCACCCGTCTGCCCTCGCTTTAGTATCATGTATACATGCCTGCTAAAGCCATGCGCGGGATTTTAATATATACTGCTTACTTTACGACTTAAATAGTATCGAAATTCTAAAAAAATATTTTTTGCAGAATTATGAACACATTTACAATTTATTATTGATCCAGTTTATATAGAGATCTATGTTGTGGATGAATATTTTGGTGGGGCTCTGCCCCACCTGCCCATATAGACGAGCCGTGCCTGATAGCTAGGTACAATCTTGCCACGTTAAGAAATTCCATTGTAAAAAACGATACCAACAACACACCTCAATGATGTTCTGGCTGCTCATGGCCCACTGACTGGAGATCCAACTGAGAAGTGGAACCAGTTCAAGCAGATGGTGAACAAGTCAGCAAAATAAACCCTTGGCTTCCAGAAGCGAGTCCACCAAGACTGGTTCTACGTGAACAATGATGAGAGCAAGAGGCTGATGGAGTAAAAACGCAAGGCATATTTTGAGTGGCAATATGACCTAAACTCCATAGCAAAGAAAGACTGCTTCATACACCTACATAGAAAGACCTAGAAAGAGCTCTGTGCAATGCAGGATAGCTTTTGGGACTGCAAGGTTGAGGAAATTCAAGGGTTTACACATTCCAACAATTCCAATAAATCCTTCAGCGCACTGATCTACGGCCCATCAAGACCAAGCATTACACCACCACTTTCTGTAGATGGCAACACCCTTCTGAAAGATAAGGCAAGCATTATCAACCGATGGACAGAACATTACTCTTGACTTGCTCAATAGGCCCCCCACAGTTGCCCCCTTGGCATTGGATTCCACACTGAACAGTTTACACTGAACAACCTTGACCTACCCCCAAATATGGAGGAAATACGGAAGGCAATTAGTCAGACTAGCAGTTGCAAAGCGGCAAAGAGGAAATCATGCCACAAGAATTCAAAGACGCCACAGTGGTATCCATCTTTAAGAAAAAGGGCAGCAAGGCTGACTGTGGCAATTACAGAGGTATCTCACTTCTGTCAGTTGTCGGGACGATTCTTGCAAGAATCATCCTCAACAGGCTGATCGACTCTCAGAATCGCATCTCAGAAAAATCCCTGCCAGAGGCTCAGTGTGGATTCAGACCTGGCCGTAGCACTGTCGGCATGAGTCTGGCAGATCCAGGAAAATTTTATTGAGCAGCATATGGATCTCTATGCCGTCTTCATTGACCTAACAAAGGCCTTTGACACCTTGAATAGAGAAGCACTTTGGATAATTCTCGCAAAGTTTGGGTGCCCCAGAAAGTTCTCAAACCTGATCCGCTTTTTCCATGATATGATGAAAGGCCTTGTACTCTTAAATTTGGACGTTTCACTTACGCTTGACATTTCAAATAGGGTGAAACAAGGATGTGTGCTTGCTCCTATTCTCTTCAACTTGTTTTTCACCGGCATCCTGGCACATGCTCTACAAGGAATCAAGAGAGGAGTGTACTTGCGATATAGACTAGATGGCTCCCTCTTTGATTTCCGAAGACTAAATGCCAAATCCAAGATGACTGGACGGCTTATCCTTGATTACCTTTTTACAGATGATTACGCTCTTATGGCACACTCAGAGTCTGATCTCTATTTGATAGATTTGTAGACGAACACCTCTTTGGGCTCACCATCAGTCTTAGCAAAAGCTAGGTCTTATTCCAACCTGCTCCTGGCTCCAGAGCCCCTTTACCTATAATTACCATAGAAGGAAAAGAAGACAAGATTCACTAGACAAGAAGATTTTAGCATTTATCAGCAAATACAGCCAATCCCTTGGTAGCCTGCGCATAAGAGTCCTGAACCACAGGAGCATCAAGCTAGCTACTAAGATCAAGGTGTACAAGGCAGCTATGCTCACCAGTCTTCTTTAGCTGTGAAACCTGGATTCTGTACAGCAGTGGTCGCCAACCCGTCGCCAATTGACAGGTAGATTTTTATCACTGTCCAAGTAGCTCCCAAAAAGAACCGAAAAATAAGTACAAAAATACATTACATTTCTCCAGTCTTTGTACTATTTTTTGTACTTATTTTTCTGTTATTTTCGGGAGCTACTGGGACAGTGATAAAGAAAAATACATCATGCCTTAGTTTGTAAACAGGACATTAGCAGAGGCCAGAGATACTGAAGAAGGATGCAAAGAGGAGAAAATACTGCAGCAGACACACTATTCACAATGCTCAAAATGTAGGAAGAAAATAGAAATGTTGAATTGGGGGTGAGGGGTTAAATGAATGTATCACTGAAGGGAACGGACTTCAATGGCAATGGCATTTTCTTCTCTTACCTCTATATAAAATAATATTAAATGCACTGTCCTGCATTGTTTACAGCAGTAACCAAGGAAACGCTATTACTTCTGTTCCATAAGCACCACCTGCTGTCAGAGAGTGAATTTGCATCTTATTCAACTCATCTGCTAAAGATATTTTGGTTTAAGGCCACTTTGCTTGTTATAGAGCAAATAAACAATAAATATATTTGCTAAAAAAAAAGGAATCTAAATCGGCCATGAAAAATCACGATCGGTGCATCAATAATTAAAATACTAAATTACAAGCCTCAAATTGGAAGGACAATCTGGTTGTCTTTTTCTAACAATTCTTCAATAGGTAGATCTTGTCTTTCATAAAGGCTGAGGTCAGGGATCTGGGGCTTAAAAAGGTTGGGGACTGCTGTACAGAAAGCACCTGAAACAGCTTGAGCAATTCCATCAGAGGTCTCTAAGGTCATTTATGTGACAGATCTAGAGATTCAGTTCCCACATCCCACGCCAGATTCTTTCAGAACATTGTCTTAGGGCCACAGGAGTCGCCGTCGTCCAAAACAAATGTTACAAAGACTGTATCAGAAATAGTCTAAAGTATGTTGAATTCCCTGTGGCAGATCTGGAATCCAGAGCCAAGGACAGAGCCGGCTGTCATGCAGCAACCAGCCAGGCTTACAGAAAGTTTGAAGACTGTCAGCGAGAGCCAGCTATGGCTGCTAGGCAACGCAGGAAATATCCCACAACTGCTCCACCGACAGCGTCCTTTCCATGCCCTCACTTTCTCAGAGTGTGTGCATCCAGAATAGGTCTATTTAGTTACACCCGTTCACAAAAGAGGAAGATTTCACAAAAAGTGACGTCAAGTCAAGTCACCTTTATTTGTATAGTGCTTTATACAATACTGATTGTGTCAAAGCAGCTTTACAGTGTCAAACAGGAAAATAGCTTGTCAATAATGCAAGATGATCTACATCATCGTAGATCGATAGTCAACCAAGATTTAGATTACTGTTTTTCATACAAATATCTATAAACCATATAGTTACATTTTACCATGGTATTGAGGTGCTATATGTGTGTGTTTTAACTGCGGTTATCATGATCTAAATGTATGCTACTATGGAAGACCAATGGTTATTTGTCGAATAATTACATTTCACCAGATACAAAAATGAAGTTGTTACAATTTTTACAGATGTTACTATTTTTGATAATGAACATAAATTTACATCTGCATCCTAACTCAAGCTACTACTACTGTCAACTCAAGCTACTGTCAAATGTGCGTTTCTATTAGACCAAACATTTAATATCATTAATGTAATTATAATTAATATATTATATATGTGCTGAAGATAAGCGTTATCAAAGTCAGGCAACACAAAGCTGTTTCATGATTTGAAAAATATCACTCATTAGAACATGCAGAAACTAAGAAATACTAAGGTATTTATTTTGTTAAGGAAAGATGACTGGAAAAGTGTAAAGAATTTGAAAACTTTAAGTGTTTGTCATTTTCTGACCATAATGAGTGCTTAAAACCACAATTACTGTAACGGTCTGGTTTCTACAACCTTCACTTAGGAGCACAAATCTGCCTTTAAACTTGTAAGAAATTAAGATTTGAAACTTATTGTGATAATTATTGATATCAACTTATATAAAAAATGTTATCATGATAATTAAGTAGTAGTAATAAACTGAATGTGGTTTAAATGCACAATAACTAGGTTTATATATTTATCATCAATAAATCCCATTTCTTTCACACATTTTAACTAACTGAATATTGCATGTTCCACAGCTAGCCATGTTTTAACCATGTTTGTATTTTGAATAAAACTGATAAATGCAACTGATATCACACTGAACAGATTTGTGCTATTTCTAAGCAATTTGAATACAGCAATTCTGAAAATATTATTTTAAATAAATTCAAATATATGCAAATAGTTTTTTAATAAACAATGCCATGACTTTTTCAATGTCATGAGTGCATTAACCTTACCTGTTTCTTACCTGTTTAATTTATGTATGACTGATAAATTTGCATCACATTAAATTTATGTTAATACTGTGTAATCCAAATGGATGGATTTTTTTATTTTTACATGCAATTCAAATATATAAATATTTAAAGTAGTAGTTCACCCAAAATTGAAAATTTGTTCAAATGTACTCACCCTAGATGTAGGGTGTAGATCCAAGATGTAGATGAGTTTGTTTCTTCATCAGAACAGATTTGAAGAAATTTAGCATTACATCACTTGCTCACCTCCTCACTTACTGGATCCTCTGCAGTGAATGGGTGCCGTCAGAATAAGAACCCAAACAACTGGAAAAAAAAAAAATAAAACATGACAGTAATCCACAGGTAAAGCACACGACTCCAGTCCTGAAGAAACAAACTCATCTACATCTTGGATGGCCTTTGAGTAAGTACATTTTTGGGTGAACTGTACCTTTAATTTAGAACAACATTTTTTTAAATGGTATCTAATAAGATCCCAGGATATATGCGGCAATACATTTACTCATTATGAAACATGGAACAAACAGTTGAGCATTCTTTCTGCACAAAAACTGACCAGTGATCCATTTAAGTAACCACTAAATGTGCTGAAACAGGACTGTGCCAGAAACTGCAAAAATAATTTAATTTATGAGAGATGTTTGTGTACATTTTCTAGTGATCTTGGCAGCAGTAATTTATCAAATGATGATTAAACAATAGAGAAGGCTTATAACCAGCATAAAAAGGATGTATAAAGACATTAAATGTAGTCAAGCATACTTTCTGCATTTTCTGGATCCTAACAGTGGAATGACACTGTACAGTCCCACTAAAGTATGCCAGATTGTAGTCTGCTTGCATCCTCCACAGCTTACTTCAGATAAGGAATTGAATCATGCAAACTACGTTCAGCACATATTGTACTTACCTGATTTGCATAATTAATTTAGTCAGTCGGGTGCTAAAACAATGCAGAAAGTGTGTGCAAATAAGCAACATCACCAAGCACGAATCATTACCTCCCACCCTCCCAGTGTTTGTTCCCTGTCAGTATGGTCTTTAGTTTCATTTAGCACATATTAACCTCCAAAGTGACGGCCATTTGGATTGTGGCTTTTGCAGTTTGTTGTTTAAGATCACATTTATTTTGTCTGCTTTACTAACAGAGTGTATAAATCAGTGTCTAGGGAGCTTTCTTGCACTCTCTCTACTCAAACCCCCTGGTCGCTGCTGGAAAAGTGAGCTAATGAAGAAAATCATGTCCATATGGTATATGCCAAAAGCATATGCCAGAAGTACCCTTTAAAACACAACACTTTCTTTTTAAGTAGAGGGCAATTTTCCGAATGCATGCCTTGGGCAAACTTTGCTACTTACATACAGCACTTAGAGGGCCAGAATAATGAAAAATGTATGAGGTTTTCAAACATTTCTCCGTTCCCAAAATTTGACTAAGCTGCTTCCCTCAGAATCTGACAGGTTTGGCGACTTTAAGGGACTAAAGTAAATGTTCTGATTCTTGTTTAAAAATATTTTCCAGTGTTTGGGGTAAAGGTGGGGGGCTGAGAGGAGTCCCCTGTAAGAATTAAGGAATCCACAGAAAATCTGTATTTATTGCCCTGACATAATTTTTTTTCTTTCTTTCTTTCTTTTCTTTTCTGCACTCATTCTTTCCAGGTTTCTGTCTGAAATTTATAAAGGTGTCTAAGAGCACCATACATAGTTTTGTGAGGCATTTACAGAATGGGACTGCCACTGCAGATTCATCACTGCTTTATGGTCAAGTTGATCAAGTCGGTGAAATTGCTGTCCTAAATGCAACCAGATTCTGATTCTGTTTATATACATGCACTGGCATAGAGATACAATTTTATCTGATCTGTTTAAAAATAATAAATTAATTTATCCTTTCACTTGAACTCAGGGAGATTTGGGAGAGAAACAATTTGAGCAAAATGTGTGACCACATAGAAGAAAAAAACTTTCAGGCTTCCAAACAAAATGTCTGACAATTTAATTTCCACTAAGGAAAAAGTAGTTTGAAGACGGATCAGTTTTGACAGATGTATTCTTTAATAGACGGTTTGTCTTTGATTTAATTAGATTATGTTGCTTACATCACTGAGAGTCAAATTATCATTTTATAATTTGATTTAAATCATGTTGCTGTTCCTAACTGGGGAGTGACTCATTTTACCAGTGTTTATGACATTTATGACAATTACCAGTGTTAACAATTTATGAGTGTTAATTTGGGACCCTGATAGCAGCTATTGAACTGACAGAAGTAATGGTCATGTGCTTCTAAAACAGTCTGGTACATGGAGTGTTCATTTCACAGACTCTTTCTTTCTCTATCTCTTTCTCTATCTCTCTCTCTGTACATTCTCTTTTATGCCCCTCTCCTTTCCTTTCTTGTCTTTTTATTGGCCATTTATTGTTTGGAAAAAAGAAAAAAAACAATAATGTGGGTCAAGGCTTGTGACCCAGCACAGTAACTATGGAGGAGACAGCACACAAATACAAGTGAACATGTGTTGTTTTGTAGGGTCCCCCTGGTCCACATGGAAATCCAGGCCGCCCAGGGACCCCCGGATCCAAGGTATGTACCATTGAATACAGTGTTGTGATGCTTTTGTGGATGCTACTAAACTAGCGTTTGTTGGAACTATGAGGCCACTTTTTTTTCGTTTAGTGTAGTTTTTTGACATTGATCAGTAGTGAGTTTCCCATACAATTATGTTATTCGCTGCTTAACCGCCATAGTACGATGCATCGCTGTAAAAACTAACTAGTCATTACTATTTTCCGAACATATCTCCGTTGTTTGAACCACGTTGGTTTAACAATATAGGACAATCTTTAATGACATCACGCACAGGTAGTGGAGTAATAACTCGATTTGCGATCTCTGAGATGCTGCTGTAATGAACATGGCAGCTAATGACTACATTATTTTCCATTCCTTGTCATTTTTGCTTAATTTGATGTTTGATTCATCGCGGGTTCCCTCTTGCATCATACTGCGGAGTTCCCTTACACGTTTACGCATATGCACACTCTTCAAAAATGTGCTTATTGAGGACATATATAAGCTATAGAGACAGAAATGGATATATATTTAAATGGAATGGAAGATATAGATTGTACTGTATGTTAGCTTGCTTACAGTGCCTAAGAGCATAATTTATTTAAGTCCATATGTCTTACTAACAAGAAACTGTAGTTCTAACTACGTATAAGTTTGCGATGCTGTTTGCAAATGTTCCTTTGAACTATGGTTTCGGGAACACCGAATCGATGAACTATGTTAGTAACGACAGAACTTGTGACCATAGTTGGCTAACGATGCTTTTGGGACGTACCCCATTATGTTTGGACATACCATAACAAAAAACTGTGCTCATAAAATGCAAGTCTTGAATTTATTAGTGAGCAGATTTAAAGGAGATCATTAAACATGTGCATAAGCTTTGATCTAATCAATGGCTTCTAATTATAAGCCATATGTGCTTTAAGTAGCACTTTAATAGGTGATTGGGTATTTTTACAACAGTGATATCACAAGGTAGACTATTATTTTATAATACCTAGAAAGACAGCAGTAAAAACATGCTACTATTACTTCAGTACTACAATAAAACACTACACTGGCTACTTTGGGGCCCAATAGAAAACCAGTAACTCTTCCATCTATAGCTGTTGTAAATTGTAATTGTAAAGTGAAACAATAAAACATGAGTAGCTGAATTCTGATGAATGTTGGCAAGAAATATAGGATGATGTATGAGTTTGACAACATCATTGGACCTGTTTGTTTCCATTCACGCTTTTCACAGTTGTTCATTTTACCACATCTGGCTGCTTGTAGCAGTCTTACAATAGACCAGGAGAACAAAGATCTTTCTTAGCCATATGAAGGTGATCACAAATTTAAATTCCCCTCTCTTACTATTACTGTCAAATGGAATAAGGATGAGACAAATAGACAGAAGTAAGACAAGCACACTTTTGACTTTAGAGAGCCAATTTTGGTGTCTGAATTGCAGTGTTGGAGTGAAGTTTTACATTCACTGCAAAGTACGAGCCTGGTGAATCCTTCACAACTGAACTCAAAACCTGCAAGATTATGCCATGCAAATTGCATTTAGCACAGATTTATAGGCATGTTTGCACTCTTACACTCTTAAAAATAAAGGTGCTTCAAAAGGTTCTTCAAGCGATGCCATAGAAGAACCATTTTTGGTTCCACAAAGAACCATTCAGTCAAAGGTTCTTTAAAGAACCATCTCTTTCTTACCTTTTTATAATCTGAAGAACCTTCTTTCGCCCCAAAGAAACTTTTGTGAAACAGAAAGTTACTAGGTAAAAGATGTTAAAGGTTCTTTATGGAACCATTTAGACAAAAAAGTTCTTCTATGGCATCGTGAAGCACCTTTATTTTTAAGAGTGTACCTGATTTGCATAATTCCTTTTGTGAAACAGCCACAAAAACAATGCCAGAAGCATTGTCAAAAAAAAACAAAAAACTAAATAAAGATACAACGGAGATTAACAGCTTAGATTAATTTGAAAAAATATGCTACCACTTGTACATGTGTTTGAATCACAGCCATAAAGCATGGCTTCATCCCATTGCCTGAAAAGGCAAAAGAATGTGGTGTGTTAACCCCAGTGTCATTGCAGAGACTTACTGTAAACTTATTCTTACTAGTGTACATGGGTCACTCTCTTGCATAAACAACACTCCTTTCCTTTGCAAGCCTTCATTACTCTTATCCATGTAGACTATATATAAAAATTAGGAGAGGAATCCTGTTACAGTATTCTGTTTGGAATGGATTTGAGAGCAGGGGTCACAATAACTCCTCAGTAACCTCCTCATTTCCTATGTGATGTATACATGAGTCAAAACAAGAGTGAGTCACTGTAGGTAGTTTGAAAAGTCTTTTCATTTAAAAGCATTTTAAAATAGCATACTCTGTTTACCTTTTATGAAAGCTTTGTATCCAAACATACCTCATTGTAAAATTTGAAATTTTTTCCACGAGTACAGTTGCATGGGATCAGTTGTTTGTTCTCCGTGTGTTACAGGGAAAAAAGGGAGACCCTGGAATCTCACCTGGCAGAGCATTAAATGGAATAAAGGTATGTGTTATAATACCCTCCCTTATTAATTATTTAAATACAGTATGTTATTTATTACATATTATTACTGTATTATTTACCATCATGTGCTTTAGCTTATGTCCATTTTTAAGTGGTTGCAAAAAGTATATTGTGCACTTGCAAACTTTTTTTTTTTCATTCTTAAAATGATGCAGGTTCTTGCATTAATCAGCACACTGATTCCTGAGAATAAAAACAAAAACAGCTGCAGGCAAGGTTATGGGACATGCTAAAGAAAAACTGAAATGTGAATAGGTACAATACCGTTCAAAAGTTTGGTATTGGTAAGATTTGTATTATTATGAAATGAGACTAATATGCTCACCAAGGTTGCATTTAATTGATCAAAAATAAGTAAAAAAAACTATTTAAAATAGCTGTTTTGTCTTTTAATATATTTGAAAATGTAATTTTATTGTCATATCCTGTGATGGCAAAGCTGAATTTTCAGCAGCCATTACTCCAGTCTTCAGTGTCACATGATCCTTCAGAAATCATTCTAATATGAGGATTTGCTGCTCAAGAAAAGAGAAAATTTGGTGCTCCGTTGTGCTGTTTAATATTTTTGTGGAAAGAATGATTTTTCATAATTCTTTGATGAATAGAAGTTCAAAAGAACAGCATTTATTAGGATATTTTGTAACATTATTAATGCCTTTACTGTAACACATTGCCTCCGCATCCTTGAACGCATCCTTGCTGACTAAAAATGTTAATTTCTTTACTGACCCTAATCGTTTGTAATGGTCGTGGTTTTTTACATTAATCTAAGACAAAAGCCATCAACACATACGTTTTTTTTTTTTCACTCAACACTGTTCGTAGAGTTTTACATCACGAACCCCGCTCCAACACAAATACACCATGTCACGTTTTTCGATTATAAAATAAGCCTGAAGGGCTTGATTAGATGGATCAGGTGTGTTTAATTAGAGCTGAAACTAAATTCTATAGGGCTGTGGCCTTGGAAGGAACTGAGTTTTGCAGCCCTGCCTTAAAGCCTGGGACACACTTGGCGATTTTCAAATCTTAACCGAAGACCCAAGACTTAAGGCCAAAGTATACTTTGTTTTTTACACATACTCCAGGGTCCGCATACAGTGCGTGTGACTCAAATTTCACACCAAAATAGTACGCGCACAGCGTCCGACTTTGTACGCACAGGTCGCACATGTGCATTGACTTGGTTTGCAACAAAAAAAAAAAAAAAAAAAAAAAAGAAAAAACCAAAAAAAACAAAAAAAAAAAAAAAAAAAAAAAAAAATAAACAGTTGTTCCACAAGGTGGCAACACTGGCCCAGGCCGTTTTTTTTTTCACAGTAGAAAATGAAACTAAAGTGATGGAACAACAACAACAATAAAATAGCAGAGACTGCAACAACAACAGATGGCCGCATTGATAAGCGCTTTTATGAGAGGGTTATGAGAGACTCAACTTTAGTTTAAGGCAGTACAAAGACATTTTTATCAGTCATAACTGCTGAAGAAAAATACAGTAGACGCTGGACAAAGATGAAGCTTTCTAGAGCGTATGTGTCGACCGCCTGCGTTTGCACACGCGTTCAAATGGAGTATACTTTGAAAGGCTACGCGTTCAACTGTACGCATACGCTAGCGTACACGTACAAAAATGAAGTATACTTTGGGATTTAAGGACAGTGTCAACCAGCATTTAACATTATAATCCTCTGAATGCACACACTACTACACGATTCGGCCAGACTGCGAGACCACACACCCGCCAATTGTAGTCTCATTTTCACAATGAAACAAGATCTCACAGAGATTCGTGAGATCAAGCATGACTTGCGAAGAAAAACAAAGGACGATTGACGACAGCAGTTGGTTCTCCTGGCGTGAATTTTGTTTTACGAGAAGAAAAACATTGGAGAAAATTTCTTTCTCAATACTCCACTTTCATGGCATGTTTGTGGCTGGCAAGATTCAGCTATAGAAGCATGCAATATCCGGTTGATGAAGCTTGCTCATTGGCGTCACATCAGAGGCAGCCTGATCAAGAATCATAAATATTAAAAATGTTTAAAATTTACGATTTGGGATTGTGCAGGCTCCAACGTGATCGGGAGCAGTGAAATAAGCACAATGACACCACACAATTGAGGGGTTTTTTTTGGACAAAAAGTAATTTGCGACAAGCCTCGAATTGGGCCACACCACCCCCAGTTGCTTGGGGGTGCATATTTGGCTCAAAATCGGGCTTAAAATCTTCAATTGTTTGGCAAGTCAAACACATTCAACAGATGAATCCAGAATGATTCAATGATTCATTGATAAACCTTTTTTTTGCCTGTTCTGTCCCAGTACTCAGGAGTCAGTGTAGCATAGTAGCGAACAAGTAGAATAAGTTACAATGTGTGGTGTCTCTGAATTTACCATATCAGAAGTCATTTTTAGTGTTCTCATTTATAGGGGGACCCTGGGGTATTAGGACTACCTGGACTACCCGGTCAAGCTAGTCGGAAGGTAAGAGTCATTCTTTGATTTCTCTAATATAGGGAGAGTCCACCAATGTTATGTCACAGAACAGATCTAAGCGTAGTTCCCAACCCAGATGTTTGGAAATGTTCAGCACACTTAATTTGCAACAGCATAGCATCATGTTTTTCCAGGAAACATTACTGCTTTATCAGCCCGATGCTAAAGTAATCCCTCACATACAGTCATACCATGGCATATTCTGGATGGTGGTACATCAGTCTAACTCAGCAAATGCGAAACAGGTTCTTGTGTCGAACTCCTCCTAAAATCAGTTGTGTGAAATGCCATTGGAAAAGATTCTTGTAGAAGACCTCACGGAAGCTTAGAGCATTTCTCCTGGTTTTCTGGAAAGAAAACCAAATTGTTTTAGACATGTCCACCTGACTTTGATGTCCTTGACACTGCTGTGAACAGGATAGCCAGCGTATGACCTCATTGTAGTCCAATTCCAAGGGATGTGTGTGGAAAATTCCTTGTAAAATACTGTGTTTTACCTCAACGTAGTGTGTGTATTTTATTTTGAAATGTTCTTTACCTAATAGGACCAAATAGGTGTCATTATTGTACAATAAAAGAGGTAAATGGGTCCCAAATCAAGGAACCAACAGTGCTTTGGCCAGGGCAGAAGGCCTGCTTCAAAACAGTCATATTTCCAGTGAACCTATACACTGTCTACACAGCTGAGATGAAATTGGCTCAGCCAGGTCCCCGTACTAACATTTTCAGCCAGTCAACTACAATCTGCTTAATGGCAAATTGCAAAGATGCCCATACTCTCTTTCTCCAAAGGGGAAAATTTGCTATTAAGCTTCTAGGAAACCTTCACACATGAAGCAGTGTGACATTTTCAATTGGGTTTAAGAATTTGGCATTCGGTACTTTGGCATACACGATTCTAAGAAGTCATTTTATGTGCTGTTGAGTAGCGCATGCAGTCATACAACACAAAACAAAGAGATCCATGCATGTGCGTTGTATTAAATCAGCAGTTTTACATATATTCAGAATCAATGGTGTTTGTTTGAACGTTTGGATCAAGACGACTCCCTGAAACATTGTAAAGTAATGGAATTACCTGGCATTTTCTTTGCCTCCATGTGTTTCCAATCACATAGCCACAGATTTAAAACAAAATATTAAAAGCTGGTGGAAAATAGTTGCAGACACTACTTGCGCTAAATTACTGCTGGCAGTGAACTAGAAAGTTATTCCATCCATGGGCCGTGGCCAGAGACAAAATCTTATAACAATAAAACAAATGTAATGCTCAAATGTACCGTAAAGTAACACATGTATAGTAAGTAGAAGTGACACATTTGGTCATATGAGCAGGGAACGATCAGTTGGGATTAAGTTACGCTTTTCATTTCAAAATATTGAGCCATGTACAGTCTTTCAATCCTATCACACTCGTGCCCTGGAGATCAACAGATGTGGACTCTGGCACGGCTGGACGTGTGCTGTAATAGGACGAGCGTAGGCTACTAATGTCTGCTTGGAGATTGTGCTGCTCCACCCCTTCTGTTTCTCACTGAGGTTCACTGGGACTCTTTTGGCAACAATCTTTTAACCCATATTTCATTTGGTTCCCGTGTAACTAACTATATAAAGTCCCACACTCTGTGTAAAACAGTGACCCCTTGCAACAGTGATGTAGGACGTATATATATATATTATATATAATATACATATCCTACGTATATATAGATATATATATAGTAGTATAATATATAATACTATATATATATATATATATATATTTTTTTTTTTATATATATATATATATATATTAATAATAATATATTAAAATTGATTCTGTGATGTGTCCTGCAAAGGGATTTTCTGAAGCTGACTCTACTCTTCTATCCATTCAAGCTTCCATAGCCTCCGTTTCGACTTCTCATCATCCATTCCCACTCTCCCCCCCACTCGCTAGTGCGCAGTTGACCCTTAACCCTAGCTAATTCACTCAGACAGTAGTTGAACCAGTAAGTTTACTGTAAGCAAAGCATGCTAGGAAATCAAACTATTATTATTGCTTGTAATCGCCGATAGGAAAAAAGTTCAACCACCCAGGTCCATACTTTAACTTAATAATGGTTAACGAACAAGGACCTACAACTTTTACTTACTGGAATTTATTACTCTTTTGTTTATGTTAGGTCATGTTAAAACTGGTTGTTTGACCCCCTGCCCTCAGGGTGGAGGTACAGGACCATAAAAGCACACACAAACAGACTGAGAAACAGCTTCTTTCCAAGAGATGTGACCTCTATTACACCCCTTGCACTCACACCCTCAAGTTAATGACATAATTTGCACTTTATTTTGTGGTAACTGTTGTCTGTTATTTATTGTTGGTTTATTTAAGTTGTTGGTTCTTTTGTTTAGTTTGTAACTGAGACTCACCAGACAGAATTTCGTTGTACCTATGTACAATGACAATAAAGTAAATTGAATTGAATTAATTGAATGAATGTTAGCCCATGTTCATTAAATAATATTAACAACATTTGATTTCAACAATGTCTTGGTAAATGCTGAAATTAACTGACCAAGATAACAATAAATGCTTTAGAAGTACTTTAATTGTTAGTTAACCAATGTTAACAATTAGAACCTTATTGTAAAGTATTATTATTTTAAAAAGCTTTTGGACACTTCTGAGCTGGTCAGGCTGGGAGCCCAGCTATATCAATACCTAAATGCCCTAACAACCCTATAGCAATGCACAAAAAAAAAACTTAGAACACCTTAGTAGCTACATGGCAACCATTCTTATTACTTATTTTTCTCTAAGCACTTTTCATTGTGTTTGCATAAAAGTTTATAGGCAAACACTACTCTCGTGTTTAGAATCAATAAAAAATGTAAAAAAAAAAAAAAGCATTTGTTCTGAAAAACCATAATTAAACTGCTACAGTACAGTACAAGAAACATTAATGTGCTGACATTATGTGACATGGTTTAAGCTGATAACCTAGCAGTATTGAAAGGAAATTTTCATAATATTTGGGTCTTTAGCCTTAGGCATTGGCTGGAAATAAATCTTCGACAGGGATAAGACTGCTATAAAACATTGTTAATTTCAAGTTCTCTCAGCTAAAAATTTACTTATTTTTCTTTCCTTTATAACTGGGCTTTTGAATACACCACTTGTTTGAGCAATAGGAATATGTTCATTCAACATCAACAAACCCAGACCCTTGACCACATCTGTTACTGGATATCAGTCTAGTAGATGTTCTTGGTTGTAACAGCATAATTATATTACATTTTATTCTCTGCTAATCCTTGTCACACACAGATTTACTGAATGAGATGGAACTGGGGCGGGGGGGGGGGGTGCAGTTTCTGGCGAGAAAAAAAATACTTTTGCTTTTACTCAGCCAGAGGTAAATGACCATTTGGGAGGAAGATGGTTTCTTTGATGCACAGTCCCTGTAAATGGAACTAACTCAGAGCAGAGATGCGTTTGTTGTGGAATTGGAGCAAGCATCCATACCTAATAGATTACCTGGAGTGCAGCTAAATTGTCTGTAATAGTTTCAAATTGAATCGACACTACATCGTGTCACGAGATCACAAAAGTTCTCAGGTTTTTACTGTCATGTACATCCTTGTGTTCCTCGAGGGAACGATGTTATGCCGGCGTCGGTAGGACGCTTTGTGGGAATCTCCTTCAGTGTGACCGGCTCTTGGTCACTGTCACACGTTGTGTAATCAGTCCAATGGATGGCGAGACGTCACGGGTGGGGTGACGTAATGACCAGGAAGCTTAATAGCACGTGCGGTGGAACCGGCGTCAGCTTCCAGGAATGAAGCAAGTGTTGGCAGAGATGCCGAAAGTATGGCCCCGATACGCAGTGTTTCGTTCCCTCGAGGAACCATGGTTACATACTTAACCTGAGACATTCTCTTACTGCAAGCTCGAGCTGCCCTCGGAGGACTCTTGTGTGGAACAGTATAGCCCCACGCCGCCATACCCTTTCAAATCTTCGCCTATTGTTGACAGCACTGCCACAGCTAGGGCGAGAGAACGAAAGAGCCAAGAGTGGCTCGCATTTCTATAGCCATAGACAACGTTGGGGTTACGGACCATCCCGCGCGTCGCAGATGTCCCTGCTCGAGACACCTGCCAGACACCAGGCCTTGGGAGGCCTGCCACTTCTGGCCACTATCCACTTCTAGTAGAATGAGCCGTTGAACCCCTAGAGGCGAAGGAGCTCATAGCCTCCATGAGCGATAGAATGGCAACTCTTACACTATCCACCGACTGAGGTCTGTTTTGTAGCTGGAGACCTCTCTTAGGGTGACCAACACACAACAGTTGGTCCTCCCTACCCCACAGACGGCAGCTTTGTGTTGTCGTATGCGTCCAGTGGAGCTACCACACTGCACCACATACATGTTAACTTTCTGCTGGTCTTTGATCGCTACTGGTGATGGAGCCGTTAGGCCTTCTTGCCTCACGCATAAACGTGCGAGAAACGTGTTATCTAGGGTGTGTGTCTGTCCCACTTAACGTACCGGATTTTTTCAGGTGGAACAACCGTACAGCTGCCTAGATACCTCCGTAGATGTAGCGAGCCTCTTAGTACCGCTACGGTTCCGGGCGGTAACTGAGAGAACCGCTCGCCGGAGACCACTGCGCCCTGGAACACAGCAGGGTTGGCAGACCAACCTCCTGAGGGCACTGAGGAAAGATGGGCACCGTGTAATGCGATGTGAACCTCTCTTCCCCAGATTGGCCTGCCCTCAAAAATCCCCAGCCTTAGGCTCAGGACGTTCACCCCTCCACAAGACTATCCAGCGAAGAATGCGGCACACAGCAGACTGCCTTCCGCTAGAAGCCTCTACTCCCTACGGAGCGCACGCTGACTCTAGACTCTGCGGAGTACGAGAAGTGACGTCCCCAGAATGAGGAGCTGGAACACGGCAGGTTGGTACTGCTCCCGCCTAGCAGCCCCTGCTGACTGCCTCAAACTCCTCAGAGGAAGAGAGGTAAACTCGTGTTCTCACTCAAGAAAATTATTATAATTTTTTTTTCCCAAGTGCCCCTGTATATCTAACTCCTCATAGTCAAATAAATACTTCATTTTATTCCTCAAAATTAAATGCAATCAAACAACCAGACGAGTAAACTCGGTGTTTCTTTTGTGTATAACAATTTTCCATACACATTCTCCTAAAATCTTCTAATTGTGATTTTTAATATTAATGTCGTAGTGGCCTTGGAGCGTGCGAGCCGCCGGCAGTCACACAAACACTCATTCTTCTCAGAGCCAACATGGCGTCTCTATTCAGCAAGCTCTTACTCAGAGGGGGAAGAACCGCAGCGCTGGCTTCCAAGCCTCGAGAATGAGCTCTAGATCTAGGAAACACGGTTGGAGATAGGACGAGCCATCTCCAACCCGTCCACCAGATCATATACGATTCCCACAAACTCAGTCGCTGCCATGCCTCAGCAGCAGCGGGACCGCAATCGCAATATCACAGGCACGGACACACTCCTCGGAGCGTTGTCTTCGCGCTGAGCTCTGCTTCCCTCCCTGTAATGACCTTCTCAGTATAAATCAGGCATATATTCTTGTGTAACGGATTCTTGTGCAACTGGCGGCTCTTTGACTCCCTCCGGCACCGCGAGGAATGCTAGTGAAAGCTCTCTCCTCAAAGAGAGCCCACTGAGAGCGAAGCAAGGCAGTAACAAAAGCTACCAAAACGGCCGTCAGCTCCCTTTTTTTCCCGAGAGAACTGACTCTGCGTGCTTCGCTCCCAAGCAGACAACACAAACTGTGTGTGTCCCCACCCGAAAAATAGCACGGGCGGGGAGGAACACACAGCCTGAACACTGCCTACCCTCGCCTTAGGTGTCTAGTTTTGTCTTGAGATTTCGTGACAGACAACACTAAATAAAACTCACAAACAGATATCAGACTGACACACACACATAGCGCTTGCTGAATGACAAAAAGCTGACGCCGGTTCCACCGCACTGATGCTTTTAAAAGCTTCCTGGCACGCTATGTACCACCCCTGCCCGTGACGTCTCGCCCAGCCATTGGACTGATTACACACGTGATTCGAGCCTTTCACGCACCTGAAGTGTGTTCCCAAAGTGTCCTCCGATGCAGCTCGAGTTTCCTGCAGAGGAACTATAATTTTGTCCTTTTTTCTGTAGCTAAGGTTAAATAAAAAAAATAGTGCAAACAGGCCCGATGATCCAGCGAGACAGAACTCCAACGTTACTAATGTTTTTTAAACAGATTAATTATAACTTTTTCATGTTTCTCACATTGAGACGCTGTTCGGTGGTGTTAAGTCTATTTGTGGGGGGACAAATTTCAGCGAGCGCAGTGCGGTGCTGTGAGTGATATGGGGGGAAGGGGGAGCTGCTCTCACGGAATCGTCACAAAGGGGCCTGGGGGAAGCCTACGCAGAAAAAAGGGTTTTGTTTGGTGCGGCTGAAAGCGAACCAGGGACTGGGGCGGGAAAGCTGAGAAAAATCACACTGGATTTCATGTCAGATTTCATGCCGGTTGGGATACAGCACAGTGTGCCATACAGCTGTGCCCACATTCACTCATGCACACTCACTTACTAACTACTGTATGTGGCTTTCATTATGCTGTAAATTGTGAATGAATTAACAAGTGGGTGATTTTGAACACATGTACAAATGTGTAAAATGCTGTATTTATGTAAACATTTTTGTGCAAGTAAGGGAAAGTGCAGTACCTCATCAAAAAATTCTGCTGAAGTCACAATGTAACAGAAGTATAAGATATTTTCTTCCATATTGTCACGTACATCCAAGTGAAACGGATGATTGAAAAAGATTGAAAACGATTTTTGACACCAGTGTGTCTTTTTACAGGAAGATGAAAAAGGTGAATTTTCATTTTATGCCGAAAATATACACCGTAAAAAAAACTGTAAAAATAGGGCACAATGTACTGTATTGATATGAGGGAATTTTACATATTTAGTTTTTACAGGTGTTTTGCCTGTATTTTTTCCACTTCATGGCATTGTGTTTTAGGGTTAGAAAGAAAAGTAAGAAAAAAGTAGCAAGAAAGAAAATAATAACGAAAAAACGTCTTGTCACATATGTTACTGAAGTTATTAATTTACTTCTTTTAAAAAATTTAGAAATGGCTTTTGCAATGTTTTTAAAACAAAAAAAAACTTGAGACTGTTACGAATTGTAATTATACAAAACTATTGGTGATAACTTATGATGTATAAAAGGTAAAATAGTGTTCAGCTGCTTAAATCAAATGAAAATATGATGACATAAAATACATTAGGAAAAAGCAACAAAGAAGGAGCGTTAACCTCGAATTTACAAGTCACCACATACGCAATAAACACAATCCTAACTGCACAGGCTAAACGATCAGCTTGCCTTTTATTAAGGTCCTTTTGCCACCCATCTGGGATTATATTGTTCTCTGTTTTAACAAAAAAAATCTAAGAGGCACAGCATAAGCACCAATCAGACCATTCTCTTGTTCATTGCATGAACTGTGTCCTCTTTCTTCTCTACTCAATTTGTGTCTTCCTTTCCCGACGACCGCTTTATTATCTACTTACCATAGTTTTTAGGAGGATGTAGGGCATTTGTTCATTGTCCTCCAGCAGCAGTTCCCAGTTCCAGTGTGTCGACACAAGCCCGGTGTAATCATTAACCTGTCTTTGATCACTTGTGCCAAACTATGATTTGCTTTTGTTTTACTCATAAGAGTCTTCCTTCACTCAATTAGTTTTTTTCTGTGAGCACTGTTTTGTAAAGATATTTGCCCAGCAGCACAGATTAAACACAGAAAACTGTTGGGAACCGTTTGCACTGACACAGTATCTGCGGGAGATTGTTTGCTCTAAGATCCCAACATTAGCCCAAAATCTATTATGATACCGAACCACACTTAAAAGAATATTGGATTGATTATATTTATTTGTGAAAAGGTGAAAAATTTTTTTGTTATGTATTCTTTACTGTAATGGGAAATTCAAAGATAGCAAGCATTTATTTGAAAATATAAATCTTTTGCTCTGAGATAAGACCTAACATTGCCCACTTACTTGATTAATTCAATGATCCTTGCGATTTAAGAATATTATTTAACCAAACACATATAAATGTATGAGGGGTGTATGTGTACCCCTCTGGCCAATTTACATCCTTATTTATGAAAGCTGAACCATTTGCCATGAATTTCCATTCCCTCCTCCCACGAATTCTAGTCAATATACGTTTCCGCTCTGTTATTGTACCCAAAGGTTCCTGCCAATTACCCGCCAAGACACATAGCGTGGGCCACATGATTTTTCACTCATGTTGAATGTGGCGATGTGTCTTTCATTCATCATATTACAGTCCCTATAAATTTTCCTAGAAGTAAAGGTTCTTGAAGTGGTCCACTGTACACATATTGACAATGAATTTTTTACTGTGTCTCTATGTCATGGTTTTTTTTTCTTTTTTTTTTTTCCTTTTTTTGCGTTAGACCACTGATCCATTGAAGAGCTCCTAGTTGGAAAGTCCGATTGTTTTGCAGTGAATTGTTTTTGTTAATTGTTTCTTCATTTGTTCTTCTTAAAGTAATAGTTTTCACCCAAAAGTGAAGTCACCCTAAGTCATTCCAAATCCGAATATAATGTACATCAAGGGTCTTCAACCAGGGGTCCGCGAATTAATATTTGATCACATAATTAAAAAATAAAAAAAATAATAAAAACTTTGGTTAAAAAAAACCTCACAAAGTCCATTTTAAATATAAACACCCTGAAACTAAAGCAAGAGCACCATCAGTTGATATTCTAATGATATAATATTATTGGCGAAACAGATTTAGCAAATGCTCCATTGCGTTTTTGAGTTTGATCTCTGGAGAACGTGAAATGTTCCTATTCACAGCATGTTTTTGCAGGGTTGAGAAATGTAGCCAATCACAGGAATGTTTGTTGATCTCTTGAACGCAATGGCCAATCAGAGGTATTTGCAGCTCAAAAAACGCAGAAGTTTTTGTTCAGTGCAGAGTTATGCTCGCTCTCGCGAATCCTGCCTCATTAACAAACAACGACACGATGTAAGTAAGAGATTCATTATGCAGTGTAGACAACTTTGCGGCCAATTACACACAGCAAAGTTTTGGAAGACATCTACATATACATGTGTGATTCACTCTAAAGCTACAGTTGACAGCACAGGACAAAAATATGGTAAAATCGATTCACGCAATGTAAATGTAGACTAATATATTACTAGAAAATATTCGTATCAACATTTATATATATTTTTTAATTCCATTACAGCTATTTGAAAAATGAATGCCTTGTAAATAATCTTAAATGTCTCACTGCACATTGCTATTCTTGTTATGGTGGAGCCATTGCTTACATCTACATTACATTAAATCTGCACTTTATTAGAAAACCCTCACTAATTTCAATACTCAGTTATTTGACTCTTAATTGTCCAACTTACAATAAAATTAAAATGTTAAGTTTTAGTAAACTTGAAGCTACAGTTCAAGTAAATGTTTATTTGTTCATCTGACAGTATAATTAAAATGTGAATTTTTAATAAACTTGTAGCTAAACTTCAGAATTTTTTTCCTTATCTGTTTTGAATCTGTTGTTCAAATCACAATCAAATCTTTATCACGTATCCATTAGGTTGACGATAATGGTCCTAACAGAAATCAAGCATAGTGTTAGTTCTGGCAGGTCACGTGAGTCAAGCTTGCATCAGCTGACTCTCAGCTGATTCACGTCTACCTAGAATACAATACTGATCACGGCATTTTAATATAAGGTCTATTCAGTATTATTCAGCAGCTTTATCGCTTGCTCTGGAGCAAATTACCCTCCTCCATCCCCAACTCCTCCTTTCGTCAGAGTCAGGACTTGGCTTTCTATATTCCTCATTTAATCAGACTCCTTTTATATTTAATAATGTTTGTACACTAAAATGTCATTAAGAACATTAATGATATCTTCATTCGGTTCTGTCCTGTTTACCAGCGCAACATGTGAGGGCTCGCGCTCTTCAGCGACAATCACAGAATATGACAGAGCTTGTGTTTAAAAGCCAAACACGCTGGATTGAATAATTCACTGAAAACGCAAAGCGAGTCTCTGTTCTCTCTGCAATCTCAGATTTATTTCTATGCCTCTGTGTTGTCCTTGAGTTTATTTCTGGCTTGGTTTTTGTGTGGACGGATTTGGTTTGATCATTTTCCTGCTTTACTTGGGATTCATTTGACTACTACCGAAAACTTTCCCAGAGTTTAGTGGCTTAAAATGATCTAATTGTAAGCAGAGAAGCAAAATTGGGTTAAAAGTGTTAGAACAGAAATTGTGCTTCAGTAATTTTGCGTTAATTGCTTTAAATTATTTTAACGGGTTAAGGATTGTAAAATTAATCGCATGCGTTAATGCTGACAGCCCTAATATATATACATATTTTATATATAATACATATAATATAAATTCTTACCAGATATAATAATTTAAGTAGGTGGTAACTCTCATAAAATAATACTGAAGAGATTTTGCTACCACATAAGCATAAAAGTATTTTTTTAGATAACAGCCCGATACTACAATGTAACAGTAAAACCTGACTTACAGCGTAACCTGTTTGTGATAGTGACTATACAGTACCTCCGTGTAGGTAAAAGGAACAAATCTGCCACATTTAGTGAATAACAGAAGTAATCACCTGGAAAATTACAAATGGAACAAGGGGGGAACAAGTTGGACAATCACAGAACAAGTGTACATTTGCACAGTAATTACAGCAAAAAATGCAATAGTTTTAATTTAATTTAATTTAGTTTGATGACCAAATTAAATCCTCTAATTTTTATTTAGTTTTTGCTATAAAAACATATCACAGTATACAGTTTATCCACTGAAATACAAGTGTTATATCATGTTGTATTTCACCTTGTGCAATGCAATGTATACAATGCCATGCAAACTGAACATCAGAAGTAGTTATTTGGTGATAGTGAAGTTTGGGAAGTTGCTGGTGTGACTCAGCTGAGATTGACAAATACAATACGCAATCATAAGGTAAGTACACTACATGGTGAATTATAAATCATAGCAGAAACTCATTAACTCATTTCCCTAGACTTCCAGTTTTGTTGTTCAGTAATCTCCATCATGTATCCTTTAATAATAGAATATGTACCCCGTGGTTAAATCACTCCCAAATGTAAGATTGTTGTTTAGCATAGTAGGTCATACATACCACGTAATATTAGAATAGGTACCACTTAATTTCAAAATACTTACAGTATAAATAATTTGTAATTTTCCAGGTTGTTCCCTCTTTATTCCCCAAACTTTGCATATTGATCTCTTATACCTACACGGAGGTAATGTATAGGTACACTATAATTACAAAAAGGTACTGTAATTCTGTTTACTTGCGCTTTAATTCGCGAGCTGTAATCTAAAGTGTTACCGCATAAAATGCTGTCTTCCCCTCATTGTGGGCTGATATGAGAGCTAATTGGCCTGTCCCCAGACAGTTTAAGCGTCTACTCAGCCATTAATGAGTTGGTAGTTCGGAAGTGGTTTACTGTTGGAGTGGAATCTGTTGATGTGTGCTTTGAGACCTGTTATGTTTCTCTACATTTATTACTTTTCCATCCCTCCATCCTGGGAACATTTGTAAACCACTGGTATTGTACATGCTGGTTTCACTTTGTTCCTGTGACTCATTGGCAGACACACTGAATGCGGAAAAAAAAGACGTTATTTGTGTACCTAGAACTCTTAATGTTTACTTATGGGTTTCTTGGTGTTTTGGGGGGAAATTTTTAAGTTCCTTTTATAATTACTTTAAAGTTCCCAGAGTATTTGAAGAATGTTTTGTGTGGCGCTGTAACGGGATATCCCCCCCCCCCCCATGTTTGAGAAGCGACGTCTCTAAAGATACATTATCCGTGCTGTAATTTACCTCCTCTTGTCTGACAAACTATAAATGGGGGTATTTATATCCTTTTGCAACACTTAATCACTCTTTCTCTCCGTTTAGGGACAGAAAGGCCATCCTGGTCCCTCTGGCCACCCTGGAGATCAAGTGAGTTCCCATTCATTACTTTTTTTTTTTACTTTCCACGGGAGGAGAATTAAAGGAATTTATACAACTAGAGGATTACTAAAACTATTATCTTAAAATTTTTTTCATCAAAATACACGCCAGGGATCATATTACAGAAAAATCATAAAAGTGCCATTGTAACAACGTTCGTAGTTCGGGAAGAAGGAGGCGGGAACCGGGCGAACATTTAAAGAAAACTTTAATAAAATAAACAAACACACAAGAAAGTAACACTTCGCGGATGACTGCCGCACACAAAACACAAAATAAAATTCAGGCCTGGTCCTCTCTCGTCCAACACTGTCGTCACTTCTCCTTTTATCCTTCCGGAGCTCCTCCTCCCACAGGACCTCGAGAACCGGTGAGTGGCGGCAGGTGTCTGCATTCGCATTTACGCCACCGCCTCGCGCCGGTCCCACGGCTTCTCGCCACCCCCCTCTCGTCACAACTACCCCCCATCGCCCCTCGCAGGTCCGGGGGGTACCACGAGCAACGGCGCTCGACTCCCCCCTCGGGTGCCACTTCTACGGCAAAGTCCGCTGGCGTACCGGGGGTGGCAGTACAGACGAGGGCGTAATAGAAAGGAATCGGAAGGACTGAGCGAGACAGTATGACTCATGAGTAGGAAAAATGAATCATTCTTGTTTTCCAGGTCCCAGACATCATCGTGCTCTGCTTCGTCCCTTCCACAGCTGGGTAAACTCTCTTCCGCGATTCAGGCGGGTCACGGGACAGCCCGCGGTGGACGGCCCGAACTCCTCCACCCCTGGTGGACGGCGCCGCTCTCCGGGTCGGCATCCAGCAGGGTCCCCCTGTTCTGTGCTCCTCCCCCATCAGGCGGATGGCAGCAGCGCGGCCCTCAGGCGAATGGCGGCGACTTCCTCCACTCCTCATGGACGGCAGCCGTCCCTCCACAGCCCAGGCGGCCGGCAGCGAGTTTGTCCGCCCCCCCCCCCGTCAACTCACTTCAGCCACGCCTCGACACCTTGCCATGGCGCAGACTTGGGGGGGGGGGGCTACCGTCCATGCTCGATGCACCACAAACTCTCCACAGCGCACAGGGATCTCTCCGCAGTGGGTCTCTCCTGCCTCCCGGATTTCGTCACCAATTAACAAAGTTCATAGTCCACGGGAAGAAGGAGACGGGAACCCCCCCCATCCACATTTAAAGCACATTAATAAAATAACAAACCCAAAATTAAGTAAAGCGGTAGCCCCTTCTGCATTGACCCCCCCGACTGCCTTATCACAAAACACAGAATTACTATCCATGTCCTTGGTTCTGTGGTCATTCCTTTTTTTGAAGGCCAAATCCATTCATTTTGAAGTGAATTAACGCGAGGAAGAATTTCACCTGATGGAGTTTCCCTATGCAAATTTTGCTTTTGGTTCCAGTTTGCTAGCTGGCAGAATAGCTTGGATTTTTATGTCGTTATTCCCATAGTGTAGGGTGGGTGTGCTGTAGGTCGGTGTTGGTAAATTGTGGGTTTGGTGTGGTCACGCCGGGACGTTCACGAAGGCAACTTGCCACACCTTAGCCGGAATATGAGCGGGCTGGGAGGACCATGATGATTTTCATTGTGCTCTTATTTAGAACTTTTCAGATCCTTTGAGACCTAAGATGGGATGCATGTTTACAGCGTAAGAGTACTTTTTTCATGAAACTTAAGGATTTTTTAAAAAGTAGCTGACTATAGACTCACAAAAATGTTTTTTTAGCAAGTTTTTTTTTTGTGACAGTAAATTAGTAAAATATGCATGTGACAATAAATCTTTCATCTAACCAGAACACTTCGCTACTCAGTTGAGATGCATTCTAAATCATCCACACTAGCATATATAATAAATTACACACTAAGCAATGGACACAACGAAAACTAAAAAGAGACTATATTAAAAATAAAAATAATAAAAATAAACAAACATTGTTAAGCAGTTTTGGCAGCATCAGTTTGTCTGACCCTTGACCTGACAATCTGGACTTTCCTCTAATTTCTGGAATTTAATTTCTGGAAAGTAGAGTTGTTGAGTTATAGTGGTATAAAAATAATATATAATGCATTCATCTTTGTTTCATAATCTCACAATTCTGTGGTGGGCCACACACGCTCCACATTTGTCATATTGACAAAAATGGCAACACATGAAAAAAAGACTATTTTACAGACATGCAGAAGAATAACATGTTGTTTTAATACAAAGACCTTTCACTCCTCTCTCTCTCCATTGTGCTTTTTATCCTTTTTTATGGCTCTCCACAAGAAGAGCTTCCAGCGCTAACAACATATTTATTGTAATGGACTTTTTTCCTCCTTATATTCTTTTCATTCTCCTCTCTCTACAGGGAGAAAGAGGACCGGATGGAAGCCCGGGTGCCAAAGGTTATCCTGGCAGGCAGGTGCAGTAAATCTTCTGTTGTGCTGCTGGCTTGCACAGTACTCACAGATATGAGTATAGCGAGACTAATAGTAAAGTGTCACGGCTTGTATTGGAGACTAAAACAGCTTGCTGCACCAGTATGACCACTTGTTTTGACATCATTTTTGAAAAATGAGAGTTGTTTTTGGAATTAAGAGGCAATGAAAATTTACTTCTTTTTTTTTGGGTCCCAAAGGCATGAATGATTCCTGATCTTTGGAAAAGTCATTTGCAAATTAAGATTCTCCCGCTTTTGATAGATGTTCTCCCACTGCTGTGTATTACCTTTAATGAGCATATTTGCAAATATTGCATAGCTCTTTTTTGGCCTCCATAAAATTGATTTTCTGATTTAAATTATGTAATCACAAAATTATTATTGGTCCGATCTCCAGGTATGAGAATATTGCATTCTTTGTATTTTGTAGGGCTTGTCGGGGCCTATAGGAAATATGGGACCAAAAGGCGTACGGGTAAGGGACAGATTACACAGCGACTCTCTAGATTGCCTGTTTAAATATGTGACCCTGGACCACAAAACCAGTCTTAAGTGTTATTTTTTCAAAATTGAGATTCATCTGAAAGCTGAATAAATACGCTTTCCATTGATGTATGGTTTGTTAGGATAAATATTGAGAAAATCGCCTGTAAAGTTATCCAAATTAAGTCCTTAGCAATGCATATTACTAGTCTTGCAAAATAGATTTGCTGTATATTATGGTAGGAAATTTACTAAATATCTTCATGGAACATGATCTTACTTAATATCCTAATGATTTTTGGCATAAAAGAAAAATATATAACTTTGACCCATACAATGTATTTGGCCTATTGTCTACCACTATACCCAGCGACTTAAGACTGGTTTTGTGGTCCAGGGTCACTTATATGCATAGTTATCCCTCTCCGTTCGGTCCACTCTCAGTGAACGTCATGTCGGTGACCTACGAATTGGGATCTCGCTTAGAGAGGCCAATCTACTTCTAGTGTAACTAAACGAGCCATGCACATTGGCAGGCGATTATTGCATCCAGCTGCCGCTGATCACAGCGTGAGTATAAGTAGGCAGCAGGTGCAGCGCATATTCAGCTTTTCGCTTCTGAGCCGAGCGGTTCTATCGTTCTGCTCTTGACCTTCTGCAGTAGTGATAAACTACAGTCAAGTACGCTCTTCGGTGGGCTCTCGTGCTGGTGGTAAAGGCATAAAATGGTCTTAAAATGACAATGATATCATTTATCGCAATTATTTCTGGGGCAATACATCATACAACAAAAAGTTGTTATCGTTGTGAAACAGGCGATCACAACAGTGTTCACCTTTATCTGAAGCTGAAGGATATATTCACAGACGGGCAGGTAGGATATCATCTCTCTCTCACCCACAGAATGAACATCTTCAGAGTCTGATAGTCTCCTGATGTAAATATGAACTTTATTATGGCTCTTACGTTGTATTTTCTCTCTGCTGGCACCCAAAGCTGCTCTGCTTGAGTTCATTAACACATCTGCTGCATCAGAGCTGGATGTAGAGTCGTTGAAGTGCGTGTTATTGATCATAGACACACAACAAGGTCCCATTTCCACATTTATATAAGTATTTATATAATTATAGCGTTCATAACCGTCTTACCGTGAACATGACGTCAAGATAACGATAATTGGCTTTATTTCCTGAGATATGCGCAGATGACACGACAGTCACTCTGGTGTTGTTGTCAGTATTGGTTTTAAATTTCCCGCCGCAGGTTATTTTTAAAAGCAACAGGTTGGCTCAGCCGCTCATTTCTGTTATTACAGTAAATCCCGACTTTGTTTCGTAATATTGTAATGTGATATTTAAATGATGTTTTATTTCAGCCGTAAATCCAGTTTTGTTTCATAGCTTCGGTTGTTGCTGACAACAAAACTTCACAATCGTGATCTTGGAAACAACAGCGCGATCGCAAGACAGATTTCAAAATAAAAGTCTGTCTTCCCTTTGTTTTGGTCTCGGAAGTCTTGACACTGCTGCCCCCATTTGGTCCTTATTTGATCTGGTAACATGAAAATAAATGTCTCTTGGTTTTTTCTTTCGCTATTTTTTTTTTTTTGCGCAGTAACACATTTTAGAAGATGCATTTCTTTCTCTGGCAAGTTATCAAAACGACCTGAAATGTACAAATGCCTTGTTTTACATATTACATATTTAAAGCATTTAAATAATACAAAAGAACGAGATCTTCTGCCATTGCTCCTTGCAGATCCTCTCCATTTCTGTCAGGTTGGATGGTAAACGTTGTGGACAGCCATTTTTAGGTCTCTCCAGAAATGCTCACTGGATTTAAGTCAGGGCTCTGGTTGGGCCATTCAAGAACAGTCACAGCGTTGTTGTGAAGCCACTCCTTCGTTATTTTAGCTGTGTGCTTAGGCTATTTGTCTTGTTGGAAGGTAAACCTTCGCCCAGTCTGAGGTCCTGAGCACTCTGGAGAAGGTTTTCGTCCAGGATATCCCTGTACTTGGCCGCATTCAGCTTTCCCTCGATTGCAACCAGTCGTCCTGTCCCCTGCAGCTTGAAAAACACACCCACAGCATGATGCTGCCACCCCCATGCTTCACTGTTGGGCCTGTATTGGACAGTTAATGAGCAGTGCCTGGTTTTCTCCACACATACCGCTTATAATTAAGGCCAAAAAGTTCTATCTTTGTCTCATTAGACCAGAGAATCTTATTTCTCACCATCTTGAGTCCATGTGGGCTTTTCATGTGTCTTGGCCGAGGAGACACTTCCGTCATGGGGGGGGGGGGGGTGGGGGGGGGGGGGGGTGGGGGGGGGGGGGGGGGGCGGCCAACTCTGCCATAAAGCACCCGACTGGTGGAGGGCTGCAGGATGGTTGACTTTTCTACAAGCTTTGCCTCCCATCTCTTTGACGTGCTCGCTGGAGGCTCAGCCCACAGTGATCTTGGTTCTTCAATTTCCTCTTCTCATCCAAGTGCTCTTCTCCCCCGATTCTCGTATTGGCGGACGCCAGCTCTAGGAGGGTTCTGGTCATTCCCAACGTTCTCCGTTTAAGGGATTATGGGCCACTGTGCTCTTAGTTGGCAGCAGAAATTGTTTTGTAACCTTGTCCAGATCTGTGCCTTGCCACAATTCTGTCTCTGAGCTCTTCAGGCAGTTCCTTTGACGTCATGATTCTCATTTGCTCTGGCATGCACTGTGAGCTTTAAGGTCTTATATAGACAGGTGTGTGGCTTTCCTAATCAAGTCCAATCAGTATAATCAAACACAGCTGGACTCAAATGAAGGTGTAGAACCATCTCAAGGATGATCAGAAGAAATGGACATCACCTGAGTTAAATATATGATTGTCACAGCAAAGGGTCTGAATACTTAGGACTATGTGATATTTCAGTTTTTCTTTTTAATAAATCTGCAAAAATGTCACAATTCTGTGTTTTTCTGTCATAGGGGTGCTGTGTCTACATTAATGAGGAAAAAAAATTAACTTAAATGATTTTAGCAAATGGCTGCAATATCAAAAAGAGTGAAAAATGTAAGGGGGTCTGAATACTTTCCGTACCCACTGTATATCATCTCCTGCGTAGTCATTAATCAAATATTCTACAATCTGTTTTAGTTGGTTTGAGAGGCACTTTGCTGTGTTTAGACAATATTGCATCTGGTTTTCAATTGATCAGAATGGTCATAATGAAAATACAGCTCTTGTGCAACTGGTGTAACTTTATTTTCATTTGATTTTTTTCTATATTTTTGTTTTATTGAAAACATTTTTTATTTAGTTTTGAAGTTAATAGCTTGTACAAATACTTAGCAAAATCTCAAAAGTCCCAGATCACATTTTAGGATAATTATGTAATAACACACTGCTTAAAATAGTGTCGAAAATAATAATCTATATTTATTTATTTAGTTAGTTAGTGAGGGTTGTGGTTATACTTTAAACGTATAATCTTCTCATGATAATATGCAAAGGGATTATAGTACACAAAAGGCCTTCTGCCAATCTCCTCTTCAGATGTCACTGTAGCATTGAGATTTGTCCTGCTTAACTGTTTAGGTAATCAGCAGCGATTGTCCACATACATTTGGCCATTTGTGTTTGGTTTCCCTCTGTATCTCTGTATATTTCTTGTCAGCAGTACTTATTTGTATCTAAGTTTTAATGCCGTGTGTCATCAGGTCAGGTAATATTATGGATTGTTGAGTGATTGATTCCTCTCTTTTCCTGAGAGATTTCTTGTATTGCTGATTTTAAAATAGCTCACCTTTCCATATTGGCTTTTTATGCCAATTCTGAGGATGCAACAGTCGAGTGTTACGCTTATCTTCCCCCGACTGAAACGCATAATGTATTGTTTTTATGGATTGCTATGACAGCGCTCGTAAGAGAGCAACGACAGAGTCGGCATTCATTAGTACCTTGAGGATGTGACAATCGAAATTAGATCCCTGTGATGCACCGGTCCATATTTCATCTCAAACCTGGAGGCCTTTTGCTGCTTACATGCCGTGTTAGGTAACCCATGCTTCATGCAAAATGCCACTGTCAGAGTGTTCTAGTGTGGATTAATGTGATATTCTGCACATTCGATTTGTGCTTCTGCTGTTTTCTTGGCTTTTCCCCAGGATTTTACCTTGCCCTGTCCCTGCTCTCCGTGCTGGGTCAGTGATTGTGTGTCGGTGTAAAAGGAGGGCTTGTTCATTTGGTGTCACCCTGCTGTTAACCAGATACAGTTACTGAGGTTAAACCTTGTCATATACCACTGCCATGATCTAAATGAGCCAAGCCTGTGGTTTGTGCACAGGAGTACTGTTAAACTAAAGGACATGCCAAAAGCGGCACACACAAGCGCACACACTGGGCATCGATGGTAAAGACTCATCTGAAAGAAAAACAGACTGCGAGTGTAGCCAAGCGAGTCTGCACCAGCTGATCAGTGTTTGTGTGTGTGTGTGTACTTGGAGAAAAAGCAAAAAAACAGTCATTTACTCATCAAGCCAAAATGTCGAAACTTTGAATCCTTTGTCCACTAATGTGACTTGAATCAATAAACTACCAGTGATGTCGATAGGCTGAGTGCTCATTCTGAAACTCATCTCATAGCTAGCGGCTTAATTTCTAAATACACACCTTTACGCGGCCAATATTAAGACACCCGGCATGCATTTTTCTATGCAGTAGTAGTTATACATACATACGGCTGTCTAAACACCATCTGCAATGTTCAGATAAGTCTGAAATGCTGCAGAAATAACCCAGAGCAACTCTATAGATGCCTTAGATTTCATTTTTCTTGCATTGATTCACAATCAAAAATACAGGCAGCCAATGTTTAAACATTTAGAAACTTATTTCCAAACTGCTGAATTTTGAATTTGAGAACCCAATGCATGTGAAAAAAACTATAATGAATAGGCCTGCATATTTGCATTACTACAAAAAGTCATCAGTCTTGTCTGTACTGTTAGTTTTACTTTTGAAGACAGAAATGGGTTGTTACAGGAGTAGCTCAGCTAGTAATAATAATTTTTCTCCCAGTAATCATAATTTTGTCATCATTTACCATTATTTAGATTGTCATTCCTTTCTTGTTGTTCATTTTTTTCTATGGGACACAAAAGCAGATGTTTGGCAGAATGTTCATGCTGATCTTTTCTATACAGTGAAAGTGAATAGGGACTGAGACTCTAATAATGGAAAAAATAGGGTTGTTGATTGAATTTCAATTATTCCAGTTATTGAACCACATTAATTACAGTTAATCACATTATATCAATATTTGTTAAGTGAAGCCCCAAGAAGAAGATGATTCAAGCACATTATTGTGGAAGACGAGTAAAGATGAGTAAATCAATGAATAGACATTAACTAGCGGCTTTAGAAGTCAATATATAGTTTTATTTCCGCATAACTTCACAGCAGTCCATATTGCAATCAAGCTGTAAATCAGTCTGATTCAGGGGCTGTTCAGACAGAACATATTATGTCTGTGCTATTTCTTACATTTTTCATCTGTGTATACATGCAGATTTTGTATACATGCAGTTTTGGTCATTGTATTGCATTTTATGTTTTTCAGCATCTCATGCTGTGTTTTTAAGTTGCAGTGTCAAGTTCAATTTTAAAAAGTGTGTCTCAAGGCCCCTGTGTTTAGTCCCATTCTGTTCTGCTCCAGCTATTTTTTGAACACAAAAATGTGAGCAGCCTCTCTGTTTCTGTGCCGTCTGCTCTCAGTAAGTGTAGTTTTGTGAGACTAGCAAAGATATAGTGATATTATAACATACAGCTTGAATTGGTCCGATGGTAGGAAAATTTCATAAGGAATTTATGAATAGGGACATTATAATTGTGTTAATTTGAGATGTATTTATAATTAATGATTAAATGTGCTATTTTTTAATAAATATAATACTTGTTTTATAATCTATTGCTTTTTTAATCTTTTTATACTTATCTTTTAATGTTAATCACGCTAAACCTGTTAAATTAACAGCCCTGCAGAAAGATTAATTGTGTAAATTGTTTATAATTTTTTAATGCATTGAGAAATGTTGCAATTTACTAAATATTTGTTTTATATATAATTAATGATTAATTGTGTTAATTTTTTAAAAACGTTTTTTTTATACTTTTTGACCAAATTTTTGCTTTTTAAAAAAAAAATAGTTTTCCGTACATAAGTTAACTGTTCCTTTAAAAATCTCTTCTTTGACCCACACATAATTTCTTAACACGTGCCGGTCTATCCCTGGCCACACTGAAAGTTCGGATCAACGTACACCAACTCAATTTGGCAAGAGCTGAGGGTTTTATATAGACTCACATTAAATCTTTTGGCCTTCAGAAAACAGGCCTTATTACCACATAACCAGAAATAAGATACTTACCTTTGTTACTCCTGTTCTGTGTTTAATTCTCGGGGGTGTGTGTGTGTGTGTGTGTGTGTGTGTGTGTGTGTGCCGCGCGCATGTGATAGGAGGGATCGATATTCAGAATTTATTATACATTATTTATCCTCGTAATTAAGACTTATCATTGATATCTGCATTCATTTTAATATTTGCAGATGCCCTAGGAGGTGTTGTTTTGTTTCTTATTTCTTTTTTAAGCCTGCGGTGTCACGTCAGCAACCATAATATATCACAATATGCATGATAAGCGTTTGCATCGGCAAGTGCTGCATGTGAGGAATACAAAGATGTATGTGTAATCGAAATCCCCAATAGATATCTACGTTGTATTATAGTATATAATATATATAATATATTAGATTATATATATATTGATATAGGTTCTAATATTGTGTGTATTAAGCTTGGTGTTCAAAACAGGGATGAGGAGAACAGTCTCCTTCACTGCAAATAAATGAAATGCAAAGTAGGGAGTGCTAAGGCTCAGCCAATCAATGCAGATTACAGAAGTGAAGGGATGGACTCAAACGATGACATATATTCCACTTTGGGAGCCACGTGCGAACGTAACACACATCAAAGTGACTTTGATCACTGCAAACACAAACATACTGTTGCAGGTAAATAGGGCAGAGAAAGAGAATAGCTTTTTAGAATGGAATATTAAGGCTGCTGCTTACTGCATATTGTGCAGTATATAATTTAAATTTACTACTGTTTTCAAAAAAAAGAGTGTGTGAAATTGTATACAATATGCAGTGATAAACCTTTCAAATGGCAGTATGGAAGTTGCTACTGTATGTTCTGTAGTTCACCCAAAAATGACAATTTGTTAAACATTTACTCACCCTCAGGCCATACAAGATATAAATGAGTTTGTTTCTTCATCAGAACACATTTGTAGAAATTTAGCGTTACATCACTTGCTCACCAATGGATCCTCTGTAACAGTTTGAAGTTAATGTCATGATGAATTTGTTCATTACAACCATGCAGCTTCCAAAAGATGTTAATTGATGGACTGACTGGAATTGTATGGATTACTTGTGGATTATTATGATGTTTTTATCAATTGTTTAAACTCTCATTCTGACGGCACCCATTCACTGCAGAGAATCTACTGGTGAGCAAGTGCTGCAATGCTACATTTCTCCAAATCTGTTCTGACGAAGAAACAAACACGTACAACTTGGATGGCCTGAGGGTGAGTGCATTTTTGCTCATTTTCATATTTGGAATAACTATTCCTTTAATTTAGCTAGTGCCATCTAGTTATCTCAGAAATAAATTGGGTTATTTTGTATTTTTAATCCAGGTTTGAGTAAAAAATGTCACATAATTGTAGCAGCTCAAAATATGTTTTTACAATCTAAAAATGCTGGGTTAAATAAAACCCAGTGCTGGGTAAAATATGGACAAACCCAACAATTGGGTTGTTTTCAACCAACGGTTGGGTTAAATGTAATGTCAACCTTCTGGGTAGTAACCCAACCACTGGGTCAAAACAACCCAATCGCTGGGTTTGTCCATATTTTACCCAGCACTGGGTTGTATTTAACCCAACAATTTTTAGAATGTATGAACTGAGTGCCTGAGAGCAAAGATGGCAGGTTGCAGGTTGTGTATTTCAGGGGTTGAATACAACAGCTGAGCATCTGCTATTGAGATGAATGGGAATACTAACATTCTCTCCAGGTATTTAGACCTCCTTGGGTGTAACTTATGTGCTGAGCATCAGGGTCGAAATCACATTTAAATGTCAAATTTCGTTACAGTGTTCACTGTATCTTATCCCCATGGACAAACATAATCACAACTGCATTAAAATGATTGGCACCAGTCAAACATTTTCATGTCAGAACATGCATATCTGTCTCTGGTGTTGTACCCTTTCAAACGATACTAATATGTACCATTTAGGTACTTATATAAACATTTAAGGAGCTAATATGCACCCCTTTGGGGGCTTTTGAAAGGGTACCACCCCAGTGACAGCTTTTGTACCTTTTTTTCTGAGAGTGTACTTTAGTGCTGAAATCTGTCACTATACTATACCTTCATTTGACTTTCAGTCACATTATGCTTTCAGATATAGGCATAGCATTTGAAATGGTAACAAAAAATACACAATTCTTCCTCTGTCGCAAGATTCGGCAAAGGGTTTGTATCGTTAACTAAAACTAAAACAATATAAGAAAATTGTCACTTAAAATAAAATAAACATATACTTAAACGAAACAAAATAAAAAAAGTAAAACCTTTTTACATATTTCGTTAGCATATTTCAGCTACTTGCCGCTGCAACATTCTCATTTTTGTTTAGTTTAAAATGAAGTATTAAAATCACTGAATTAAAAATTAAAATAAATAATAAATGACTAAAACTAATAATATAAAAATTTATTGATAATATAGATTTTATATATGTTTATATATATATATATATAAATATAATATATATATATACTGTATATACATATATAAACACACATTTAAAACAAAAACAAAAAAATTACTAAAACTTTAAGTAAAATTAAAGTTAAAAAACAGAAAAATTAAATCTAATTGAAAATATTAACAAAAAGTTTAGTAGTATATAATTGACCTTAATAGTACAGGTTCAGCAACGTTAGGTTGTGCACCTGTCAGCTTAAAGGTCATTTGAACTAATAAAGCTGATATTTTTATTGTATTTTTGCCATGTTGTGTTATTGTAGCAAATGATCAAGCCATGTGATAAAATTTTCTCAATTCTTCAGATGTCGGCAGTCATAAAATCAGCTTTTATGCAGATTTAGGGTTTATTCTTAGTACAGTTATAGTATTTTATCTTAATTTAAAATGTTTTATTTACATTTTATTCTAATGTCTATCCAGCATATGAATCTTTTATCCCAGCTTATTATGCAGAAGGAAATAGAAGTAATCAATTCCTATGATTTCCCTGAATGTTTAGAAACCAGTCATTATTTATGCAATTCCAATTGGTGGTACTAGTTGCACAAAAATGTTACAATTCAGCTTTAATATTTGTTTGTTTGGTTTTATTTTTTCCTAGATTTTTGTCTTTTCAATTTTGTCATGACTTTTTTTTCTTTCTAAAAAATTTTTTTTTAAATAAATAATGAAATCTTCCATTAAAAACACTGAGGGCATTGCAGACATGTTCTCATTTATGCTATTTGAACCTGTTTGTATTGTGGCTGTCTTTACCTCCTCACTTCCTGCATTTATTCAACTACAAACCTGATCAAATGACAAAAGACCTTTTAAGAGTCCTGAACAAAATCACCTACTGTATGAAAAATGAATACTGTCTGTTGGAGGATTGCTTAAAATAGCTGCTAAAATCTTGTGACATTTTCTTTTCCGTTCTAATTTCCGTTAAAATTATATTAGACCCAGACACTATGACAGACAGATGAAAACAGATCGACAGACTAGAGAGACTCAACAGAAAGATACCTTTCTGTTGTTTATTCTAGAGTATGCTACAGTATATGTTTTTAACATCATTCAGAGAGACATTAATCTCAGGTTTTTCAAACATCCACTAAAATGATCTTGAGACCAGCTGGTTAAAAGTAATTGTAAAAATTCTTCAGAACAAATTGAGATAATATCTACAATCAACTGTTTGCAGATTAAAATATTTTTAAGCATGTAAAATACAGTTTAAAATACTTTTTCAGGCTACTGTATAGGATTTTGTAACTAGGGTTTTTAGAATAATCAGAATAAACGGTTTAACCAAACTAGATAAAAAAACTCATTCCATAAATGTTGCAATATCTCAGACCATTCAAAGTACATTAACTTCTTAAGATTGTTTGGGGTATTGCAGCATTCAGAATGAGCTCATTTGTATTTGAAGTGTTGCTAGATTTGCAAAGATTTTATCCAGTTTGATCAATGCATTTATTATGATTTAAAAGTGGACCCTTTCAGCAAATTAATTATTAAATTATTATTATTTGAATATTTTTGGGGAGAATTTATTGAAACCTTTTGCATTTGCTTTCTGTGGTTGACCAGCCTCACAGCGAGTTTCCAGTCTGTGGAAGCAGGTTTTCTAGTGCAGTGTGTGGAGAGAGATTACTGTAGATGTACAGTTCAGAATCAGCCTTACAAGAGATTGAGCTGTATGACATCAGCGGAGTGGGCAGCAGATACTGGAAGTTATAAAAACACGCGGACAGTAACTGCAGGAGAGAACACTCTCCCTTGGGCAGGAGGAATATACAGAGAGAAATGTGTGTGGTTTTATGGATGAGAGAGGGAAAGAGAGGTAAAGAAACAGGCAAAACCATAGAAAGAGATTGTGGTTTGTGTTTTTGGTGGTTTATGTGATGAGGTTTTCTTTCTGCTGTGAACCTCCTCATTGTTATGCAACTCACAGAAGAGACTCACCCCTGGACGCACAGCAAAAGTGTTTTTCCGAAAGACTCTCTCACTACCCTCTCTCTCTCTCTCCTCTCGTCTCTCTCTCTCTCTCTCGTCTCTATCTATCTTTCTCTCTCTCCTCCTTCCCTCAGACACACACACACACACACATACGTACACACCAGTGCACAATCCTGGGTCTCATGGCTGTCTCTTTTCAGAACTCACGTATAAAATGCACACACATACATACACTCTATAAGTTTAAAGGAATAGTTCACCTAATGATTTTGTTATCATTTACTCACCTTCATGTTGTTCCAAACCTGACTTTTCAAGTTTCAAGTTTCAGTTTATTTATATAGCACGTATAAAACAGCCACACGGCTGACCAAAGTGCTGTACAGAAATTCAAAATAGTAAAAAGAATATAAAAATCTGCACGGCTACACAATTAAACAGGGTCTCGCCTTAATAATAAAATAAGTAAATATATTAATAACACAAGAAGAAACTAAGTATAAACCCATAAAAGACTAAGCAAAGACCATAATAGAAAATTATTTGTAAGCCAAACAAAACAGATATGTTTTTAGAAGAGATTTAAAAGTGGACAGAGAAGGGGCAAGTCTAATCTCTAAAGGGAGGCTATTCCACAGCCGCGGCCCAACCACCCAAAAGCACGATGCCCTCTACGTTTGAGTCTGGATTGTGGGACTTGAAGAAGATTCTGATCACTGGATCTTAAGCGTCTGGATGGAGTATATGGTATAGTAATTCAGATAAATAAATAGATCATTTAAAGATTTATATACAAAATAAAATAATTTTAAAATCAATTCTGAATTTAATAGGCAGCCAATGAATGGTCCGCAGAATTGGAGTGATGTGAGCACTTTTGCGGCTATTATGAAGGAATCTGGCAGCAGCATTTTGAACTAGTTGAAGGCGATCGATTGATGACTTAGAACTACCACAGTATAGTGAGTTGCAGTAGTCTAAGCGTGAGGTGATAAAAGCATGAACAACTATCTCTAAAGATTTATGATTTAAGAAAGGTTTGATTTTTGATAACAGGCGAAGTTGATAAAAACTAGAATCTATTACAGAGGAGATATGTTTATCAAGGTTTAAGGACTTATCTAACAAAACTCCCAGGTTCCGTACACGTGAAGATCTAAACACTGATAAACTACCCAGATCTAAGCTGGTTGCCTGAGAATTATCAGAGGGCCCAAAAACAATCACCTCAGTCTTATCTTCATTTAAGGATAGAAAATTTTGGGCTAGCCAAAATTTCATCTAAGCATTTTATTAAAGAAGTAAAAGCAGAGGGATCATTTCTCTTGATAGGTAGATACATTTTGGTATCGTCGGCGTAAAAATTAAAAGACACCCCATGTCTTCTTAGAATGGTTCCCAGAGGAAGCATATACAGGGAGAAAAGAGAGGGCGCCAAAATAGAGCCTTGAGGAAGACCGCTGGTTAAATGAGCAACAGAAGAAGAAAAGTTACCTAACTTGATTAAGAATTTTCTGTCAGTGAGGTATGACTGAAACCACTTAAGGACGGTTCCTTTTATCCCCACACAAGCCTCTAGTCTAGATATCAAAGTAGAGTGGTCAACAGTGTCAAATGCTGCTGATAGATCCAAAAGCACGAGGACCACAGAGTTGCCAGAGTCCGTAGATAAAAAAAAATTGAGGGTTTTTTTGTAGTATTACTTTACTTTTTACAGTATTTTTTAAAAATATACATAAATGAAAATTTGCTTAAAATGTACTCACCCTCAGGCTATCCAAGATGTAGACAAGTTTGTTTCTTCATTTATTCACTTGTTTGCCAATGCATCCTCTGCGGTGAATGGGTGCCATCAGAATGATAGTCCAAACAGCTGATAAAAACACACAATAATCCACACGACTAGTCCATCAATTAACATATTGAATGAATAGTGACAAGCTGCATGTTTGTAATAAATAAATCCATCATAAACTTACAACTGTCTGGCCAAAAATCAATAATTCAATAATAACGCTTCCTCAGTGAAAAAGTCCATCCCCTGTTGTGCTTTCACATCAAAATCCATCAACATATCTTCTTGTAAACAGTGCTTGATATGTATATTTCTCTCCTGATTCAGACAAGATGACTGGAGAAAGCAGTATGAATATAAAGGACTGGTGTTTTAGCCAGAAACAATGGTTTGAAATTAAAAATGTCTTGATTGATTTCTTTATTACAAACACACAGCTTTTCACTCCACAAGATGTTAATTGATGGATTGGAGTCATGTTGATTACGTCTTGGATGGCTTGAGGATCCGTACATTTTCAACAAATTTTCATTTTTAGGTGAACTACTCCTTTAAATACATTATACAGGAGTAATCTTTTCATTGAAAGACAACATAAATCTCCCTCACACAGAACTATAATACGACTTCAGGTGCTTTTTGTCCTTTTTGGCGCCTGAAATCCACTGGTCACATAAAGTCACAAACTGTGTGGGGAACAAGCAATAAGCATTCTGCCTTCTGCAGAAGAAAGTCATTAAGTTATGGAACGACGTGAGGGTGAGTAAATTATGACAGAATGTTTATTTTGGGGGGATGAGCTATTCCTTTAACTGAAGATGTTCCTAAATACATGCAGCCCACCACAGTCGTTGCTCACGCAGGCTTGATTTTTATGGGGCGGACTTTAGGACCATGGAGAGTTCTCCCACAGCAGCGAGCGCACACAGCCGGTCTTGAAGAGGAAACCCCCACAGGAGCTCTAGCTGCCGGATACCTGAGACATCTCAAATCATCCTTCTGACCGACGAGCGCAAGGTGTCCGCTGGACGAGGGCGCGCGGTCAAGCCATGGGTCCTTCTTCAGCACCTTTGAGTTCTTAATGCATTATGATGTTCTAAAGTCATAGAGACCCCTGGAAATCCTTTGAATTCTGCTTAAGGCAGCGTCTGTATTGGAATAAACTATTAGCTGGTGAATTTTTCTGTTCGGATGGATGATTTGGTCAGATTCCTCATTCATCGTGATGCGCGTTCCTTCCGTTTCAAAGTGTCTTATTGACTGACCGCGGATCAATTTTTGGACGTGGGCTGACGGTAAGCTCGCGCTCTGTTTTAGTTACCCATGCGAAGTTTGAAGTGTGTGTTTTTGGAGAGGTTTCATGGTGATGCGGGGGTGGCGAGTTGATTTGCTTCGGCTCGTGAAGATGCCAATGCACGCTATATTTATAAAATATCGAAATCATGTAAGTGTGGAGTTTGATGCTTAAGTAATGACAACTCATTTTCATCAAGGCAGAATTGTAGAGTGAGACCTGTCAACAATATGTCCGGATCATATTTCACCTCAATTTAATAAAATAAATAGGAAATTATGTTTTGTGTTAGAAGATATATTAGTTGGATCTGACTGTATTGTGGCATTATTTCCATGACTATTTCACGACTATTAAGCATTAACCCCCACCCCCATTATGTATGGCTGTGATTACATTAAAGTAAAGTGTGTTTTATACTACTTATTTTTCGAAATCAAGGTGTCTGGACAGGATGTTTCTTATTAGGCTACTGAATTAAATTAATGCGACTCTAAGAATCTTCATTGACATTAATGAAAATTATAAACTAATAAGTAATACATTCGAATTGAGGGCTGACATATGCTTCACTGACATAAATGTAAGGTCAATAATGACACAAGAAACGTCTTAATGGTTCTACAAGTACGCAAATATCTGTATAGTTTTTTTTTTCCTTTTTGTGTTTTATGGCAAAATATAACCTTTCTAACATTTGTTCTTCGGATTTACCCACACCTAAGGCAGCATTTCAGGTGGGAATCAGTTAAGATCTCAATGAGAGCCGCGGACTTTTCATACGCGCAAAAATAAGACGAGGTTTTAATCATGGTGTTTTCTTTACTGACAAAACGAAGGTTTAACATTTTATTCCAGTTGTGCGGTCTGTTGGCAAACCACTGTTATGCATAATCTCGTTTTGGTTTTGTTCGACTCAAATTTAGAAAACGCGACGTGATGTGCGGCAGCGTTTGAGATGGCTTGTTTAAAGGCGGTGTTTGCGGGAGAATTGCACCCTCCTGAGATGGTACAGACAGACCACGGCGCGCTGAGCGCGCGCGCGCTAACTACACACACACACACACATACACACGAACACACTCTCTCTCACACACACTGCAGTGGCGTCTGATCACAGTCTGCAAGAGAGTGAGCGAGAGAGCGAGTGCGCATGAGAATCTGTGCTGACACTGGCTGGTACACATTAGACCTCTCGTGGGCTTTTCACACTTGAAATTGTAAACCCAGGGTCATATTTATTCCTGGGTTAACTGAATCCCTACTGGGTTATCTGGTTCACTGTTTCGCACTGCTCCTTCACTGCTCCGGGTTAGTAATTAATCCTGGGTAGTCAGGTTACAAAATTTCACTCTTCACATTTGTGAACAGCGGGTTATCGTTCTTCTTTGCATATTTATGAGTAACATTGATTGGACAAATATTGCACGCTACCTGTCCTTTGTGAACTTTTCGGACCAATTTTGTTAAAATATACTAACATATACTAATATATAACTAATACTCTCTTCCTCTCTCTTTGAGCCACTGTTCAACCTTTTAAGCATTTTCAACATTTTCCCCTCAGACGCTGAAACTGCATGAAAGTGGCCTTGTGAGGCCTTAATATTTAATGAGGCAACCAATTGTTTAGTTTATGATTAGTTGACTTATGCTAAACAACTTAAGGGAGCATTCTAATACCGCATTATTGGACTTTGCATGCTTGAAATTGTTAACCCAGGGTCATTCTTAGTATTGCTAAACGCAATCATGCACTGTACAAAATTATTGTGATTTTAACAGTAAAAAACTGTAAAAAATGCTACAGTAAAAACCTGCTAACTGGTTAACAGTAAGTTTCCATACTATATCCATTCAATAATGTAATTACATTTAATGTAATTTTGCAGTAAAATACTGTTAAAATTACGTTTTTTGGAAGTGAAAAAGAAAAAGTAATTGTTTAATTTACAGTGAAAAAACTTAAATTGACACTCCCAGGATTCCCTGCATGACACTTCATATTTGACTGTTTTTTGTTTTTTTGGGTTGTTGAAGTAACATGTTTCTTTTCGTGTAGGTATTTTTCTTATCATTGATGGCATTAGGGTTTTATCTTACAAATCTATATCTTTTTTTCAATGAATGTTTATTGCTTATTTCAGTATCATAACTGTGTGTACCATGATGGGTGACCTTTGTTTGCGTAAATTGACACTGTGCAGCCTGCTAGATATAAGTATTTCTAACTCCTCGCACGTAGAAAAGCGTTTGTTGATCTGAGCTTTGGTTCATCAGTGACTAGCTCCATTACCACTAGTTTCTTTTTGGTGGTTGTCAGTGCATTACAATGGTTCCAAACAGATATTAGTACTTCAATATGTTGGTTTATTAACATTACATTAGTTAATGAAATATGTTTTTTTTATTGTGAATTTAAGTTACGTCTGTAAAACCTAAAATGTTGCTACCATATTTTTTACGGTGCTTTTCTGGCAACCACAGCTTCCGGTATTTTACCGTAAATGTCACAGTTTTTTTTACAGTGTGGGTTATTCACACTGTGCGTACGCTTAAACGATCAGTCGACGTGCTTATTTGCATATTTATGAGGTTAGTAACATTGATTGGACAAATACAGCGTACCCTGTATTAATAAATGCTTATACATCTGTTGTAATGTCGCCAGGGGGGGGGGGGGGGGGGAGTGCGTATCGTCTCTGGTCTTACGCTTATAAAACATACAGCAAAAGCAATACTTGAATACTTTCTTATTATCACTGGTTAATGCATTTGTGTCGCTGTTCCACATTTTCCCCTCACTATGGAGACTAAACATAACGTGAAAGTGTATGCAACATACAAATCTAATAAATACTTAACGAGGTAAGCATTGTTTGTTTATAATTGGTTCTTTGTTGCTAAACAACTTACTGTAATATTTCAGCACCACATCGTTTCTCACCAGGGCCGTGCACAGACATTTTGAGAGAAAGTGGCCCAAACCAAAAAAGGGGCACAAGAGGGGTGGGTGCATGTTAATACAAATTATCCAGTTGTTACAAATAATTAAAAGATAACACACTCTGTAATCATTTCAGCCTTTATTGTAGATGTTTTGATAAGAGCGGGCTCTCCCTCACTCTCTGAGCCTGCTTCTGCCTCATCTTCAATGGAAGTAGTGGAGAGTGGGGTAAGTTGTAGCCATGGTTGTTGACCCGTCCCCTATATCTTGGTCAACTGCGTCACTTTTTATACTAGTCTGCTCACTGTTGACCATGTCTTTTGTGAACCACACAATCGTTGTGTATGCAGACTGTGAAAAGGAGTAACACAGGAGAGGAAGTGGACGGGCACCCATTTACTTTTTAAAAACTGTTTTTGTACTTGTTTAAAGACTAAAATTTAGTATAGCATGAACAAGATGAATATGGTTTTACACTCAAAGCAAATTTATCCAGTTCTAAAAATATTTAATGATCATAGGTGATTATGGCAACGACTCAACCATGCAAATCATTTAGCTAAATATTAACCTGAACTGGTAAGCTACAGTTGCTATTTATTCCAAAATGGTAGCTATGGGGCAAAGTGAGACAAATGTTGTGGGGTAAAATGAGTCAGCATTTTAACTTACCCCACCATAAGGCACTGTAGTTAAGTTAAATCTCTGAATTATAAACTGGTATTTTAATATGATATTATTGGTTTAGTTTATCATACTGTATATACATATTATTTGTAGTTTATTTTGATATATCACACATTTAATATCTTTCCACCTTAGTTCCCTAACCTAATGGCAACAAACTTAGTCGTTTTGTTAGAAGGCTACAACTTTCTATGTAGTTCAACATAATTGTTTCAGAAATGCAAACATTCAATTGAAATTTTAACTCATTTGGTTGGTTTTATGTTGTTAAGGTTAACTTTATGAAAAGAAATATGACTGTTTGTAAAAGGAAATTATTAAATTCGTTTTTAAATGATTATTTATTTCCATGGGTGTGAATCGATTTGGTCAGGGTGGGGTCATTTTACACCCAGATTGCCTCTTTCCCCACTGACTCGACTTCGGTATCATAATCTTACCCCTAACCTGGGGCATAACTGAGCCAGAGAACACGGTTTTTTAAGCATATTTTTTTAGTAACCCGTGTGTTCACATGATCCATTCTGATAAGTGACTAAAACTGATCGATACTATATTCATATAGGATAGGATATATAATTTTGTCATTTGTACTTCTGCATCATTTTAACTTATCTTGAGGACCACATAAAAAATGGCTAATCTTTCACCCGCACCCTCCCCTAAAAATATAGTATTGACATTTAATATTATATTTTACAGCATAAATCTATTTATATACGACTAAACAACTAATAGAGCATTTATTACATTTCTTTTACATTTATCATTTATTAATTTATATATTTTTATAACTATTTTAGGCCTAGGTTTTAATAAAACATGATGTGGTTATAGATTACTATATCAAGACAAGTGAGTATAATGGAAGATACCTGAAAGTGTGATAAACTGCTAAATATTCTATATGATGATTTATCTGCTGACTTGCTTGTGCTTTGAATCCATGTTTGCAATGTTGAACTGCCTTTAGCAGCCTCCCTTCGCTCTTTCTCTCTCTCTCTGTCTATTTTTTTTTTGTGTTATTTAAATTAGATCTGATCGGGAACAATCATTTGATTAGACATTCTAATTTTAAAAATGTGGATATTTTGTTGTTATCACTTTTAAAAGACTCATTACTCATCAAGCAAATCATTACCGACAGAAATACAAAAACAAACTACCAAATTACTAATTCAGCGAATCATCCACTGACTGTAATGTGGATTGTAATGCATCCACCTGTTAATGCAAAGACATTGGGAACTGTGGTCTCCACTTCAGAGAGTGGGCACAGATTGTGAGTGATGCTGCGGAGCGGGCGGGAAAACACGGTGCGGCGGATCTTTAGCGGAGCGGTAACAGACCGCTTGAGCTGGGGTGATGGGGGAATTGGTGAGAGGGGCAAAGGGGCAGTGGCTCTAGCCACCTGGCCACCCCCCTGTGCACGGCCCTGTTTCTCACTGTATACCAGTTTATTAAGTGTTAGCACTGCAAAAGTCTAAAGCAGGACTTCATAACCCAGGGTTAAAAGCCTTACTAACCCTATTTTGAAATGTGTGAAAGTTGCTTAACCCAGGGTTAAAATTGGCCTTAACCAAGTTAAGCGTAGCGTGAAAAGTCTTTTGGCTGGCCTTGTGTTGCTGTTACAATCCAAGGCTCATGCAAGAACACACCCAAGGCATGAGGATCATGCTCGTCATGGATGCAGATTCATAAATTCACATTGCCCTCTTTTACCTCGTGCCACCTGCAAAAATTCTCAACCTAACGCATAGACTTCCTATATTTGATGCATTATCAGTATAAATAAGCCAATCTCCTAATGCTAATGATTTCTTTAGCTTATTCCTCAAATGTGTGCCTAGAATACACAGATGAAACGTTGGCGAAAATTGTCTTTGACAGCGCCATTGACTCCTCTTAAAGGAACTGTCACTCTGGTTTGAATGTGGTATGGGGCACAGCCCGGGTTTGTTGTGTCGTTGTGTGTGCGGTTATAAAGAATGCATCAAGTCCCATCGTGGGGCTCCTATTGCCTAGGGTGAGTTTATAGATGGACCCACACACACTTCCCTACTTAAGTTTCTGGCTATAGCGCATGCCATTACCGGCGGCGTTTGGATGGCCTATTAATAAACAAGGCATGTTCTGTCATGGGCATATACTGAATGGCCAGGGGTATCAGTTAGCCACTTGTCGATAAAATCTGTGAAGTAGAATCTGCACAAGAACCAATACGCATTGAAATGCACTTTGATGTGATGTGGCCATTTGACTGTGAGTGGTGCTGAAAGAACAGCTCCCTTTTTTCAGTGAACTATAACACATCTGTCAGAACCTGCTCTGCCTTAATATATCAGCAGGTCAACTCACGTATCACTAAGATGACAGAACCACTAATGACTGATGCCCCTGCTCTGTGGGAAGCTAAAAGTCATATCTATGGCATTCTGATAAAAGAATGCATGCATCACAAAATCCACACTCAAATTGAACTCCTTATTGCAGTTGAGTTCAGAGTCTGTTTCGCTTTTGAATTTGAGTCGAATTGGTGCATGTTGCAGAGCCATTCGTTGCTGTTAAATGGTTCAAAATCTTGGATGGGGTTAACTGTGGCAGTTCATAGGTTTCCTGAGTGTTTACATGTATGAAATATAGTTGTATTGTTTTCCCAGCAAATAAAACTAAAATAAAATACTCATGAGACCCCCTCCCGGTTTCTTAGGGACCACTTTACTGGGCACAATATCAATAAGAAGCATGTCGCTATCTGTGTGTATGTGTGTGTTTGTGTGCATAATGAGGAGAGTATGCTTTGAGAAAGCCTTCATTATAAGAGCTCTCAGGCCATTAAAGTCAAGTACAGCGAGTCAGGCAGTGAGTAGAGGATACTCAGGTGGATTGCTAGATGATTGAAACAATAAGCTCATTCTCTATTGTCTTGTCAGTAATGGCTGCTATTGGAATTCATTGGGCTGAGGGCTCTTGTCAGCTCTCGTCCTGCAATGGTTGTGACCTGTGGTTCATGCTGATTGATTGGGTCTCAAAAGAATAGTGATCGATTAGTAATAAGAAAAGAGAACGCATCAATTTAGGTTGGTGAAGTTGGTCTTTTGGGAAAGTCCACCATGGTTTCCTGATCTTGATGGTGCGCTTTACGTTTGGAGTGCACCTGTGGAGGTGAGGCGTCATGCATCAGAGATCTTGCATCCCATATTTTCATAACTCATGTAGGGAATTTAAATTTGAAGGACGTACAAATGACACATACGCAAATAATTAAATACAATGAGTTCATTTATTTGTATATTTGTTTGCACAGAATATGCAAGTCAAGTCCCACTGGCGCATGTACATAAACTAATTTACTGCTGGTTTTCCTGTTGCTGATGAAGTCTGACATGTAATCTTTCCTTGTTTTTTTTCTCTAGCTCTCTCCCTCTCTATTACTGTCACTTTCTCTCTCCCTTAAGACTGTCAAACTGTCAGAATCCTCACTGATTCTTATAGAATAGTACTGAAACCTGCAGTGTGTGAATCCATATGAGTGTGTGTTTGTGTAGACCCAATTTATTCTCATATGTAAGGATGGTAACAGGGCGTTTGCAGTACAACTAGAGTTTTCTGTTTTTACAGCACTTCCTACACTGACTTTACTCATAAAATAGCTCTGAATGTTTCTGAAACATTAATGCTCATTAATTTATTCATTATTGATTTCTGACAGATGGTGAAATTCGACACTTGATCTCTGTTTATGGCCTCAAAGTTTTTTTGATTTTATTCATTTGGCTTACAGTCACCGCAGTTTGAGAGAAGCCTCATTTTGATTCTCTCTCAACAATTAACCTTGAAGTATAAGCTCATGACAAACGCAATGGATTCTTGGGCGGACAACCTTTGATGGAATTGGGAATCTGCCTCAATTTTCAGTCCTCTCCTTGTAAATGAGATGGTGCAGTCATTTACATTGGCGACACTGCGTCAGAAACCTAGACATCAGTTAGAGAAGTAGTTCCATAATGACAATCACAGTAATTCTGAAAGCATTTGGTCAGGATGAAGATTTGGAATGACCTAGAACACTAATTTCCCAGAGGAAAACACAGGGAAAAAGACAGATTTAAACACACTGTACAGTGGGGTTCTGTAGTCAGACCTCTAGTGAAAATTAATGCAATGCTTTTAATTTCAAATTATAGTTTTTATTGGAAAATCAATGACATGCAGAATATCTTAGTATTTGGTTTGTTATCCTTTAATGAAAGCAGCACTTGAGCTGACATGAACTCCACAAGAAAAACCTCATGATCAGCATGATTTGAGAATGTTCTGAAGAACATCTTATGCTTCTGAGTTAACTGGGTCGTGTGTGCGTGAGTCCATTGTCACATCTCCTTTAACCTAGTGAGGTTTATTCCTCGATGGCCTTTTGGAACTGAAATCAGTGCCGTACTTTGACTTGTCAAAACATGGGCATCGTGTGTAGATTTGGAGTTGATCATGACAAGTTATGATCATTCAGAATTTAATTGGAGTTGGATTGTTATAAATTTACAAGCCGGGGGGTTTACTAGGTATTCTTTTAGAACTTGGAAGGTTGGTTGGGACAGGGCTGGAGGGTGTAGGGGTCATTTGGCTGGGACTTGGGGGGTCATGAGTTGGGTGACGTTGATAATGCTCTGTACTGCTAGACATTATTGGACTTTTTTGTCTTTGTGAGGTTTTTATGTTAATGATACCCTAAATGTTTGCAGAAGTTATTGTGTCTCCTTCTCTCTCTTCAATTTCATTGTATTCACATGAGGTAAATTCAAATAGGCTTTATGAGCATCACTATATTATAAAATGTTACTGCTCAGAAGCAGTTTTTTTTTAGAAACTTAATGGATTTTTCAGTTATTTTTCATTTAATCTTAAACTTCATCTCAGATGTTTCTCCTAAAATGTGTTACGGAAATAAAAACCAGGCAAGGAAGACAATTGTTCACGTACAATAATAGTTCAGAGCTATAGTATTAATATGAATGACATGGCTCAGATAATTTGGCAAGAGTTAGATGAGTTTATATTGAAATCTCTGACGTCTCATTGCAGTAACTTAGCAAATTGTGCTGTTTGTGAAGCCGTTGAGTGCCTCTTCTGAAACTCAAGAGGGAATACTTGTGAGATTACTGGGGTCTTTTTCAGCAGACAAGTCTGAGAATCAGGAGACTGAAACGGGTCAGCCAACAATAGTATTCTCAATTGTATATTAACTCAAACTAGCATGTATTGATTGAAACTGATAATTAACATACAAATTGCTATGGCCCCACGGCTCACTTCTTAAGCAATTGTGCTTGAAAGAACATTTCAGTTACAAAACCTCATGCCATGTTTTTGTGACACAACTTGTCTCAGCCCTTTTTTATGTGTGCACCAGTGATTAGAAATAGTCCAAAGAATTCAAATGAAAACAAATGTGCTGTATCTATGAGACATCAGTCATAATTATTGCAAATTTGTCAAAAGTAAACTGACATAATTACAAAAAAAAAAAAATGTTTAGGTCACAACAGCATCTGTTTCTGGATAAATTCAGCCATCATTCATTTATTATTGATAATTATTATTTAATTTCAAAGCTTATTAGCACAGCCTACTCTACAAGAATGGTATCATTCTTTTATATCATTCTAACAAGTTAAATCATTCTAAACAAGGCCGTGGATTACTGTAGTCAGAATATAAAAATACTACTCAGAAATTAAAAACATTATGTTACTAATCCCTGGCATGTACACATATTTTTTCTAGTATCATCAATGCAGTGACCTAGTATAATTTCATATATATCTGTAATTTTTCATGCATTGGAGGATAGTTTGGTTCTTGCATAAATAACTAATTTGACTAATTTATCCACTCATGATGTGCCAGTGGCAGGTTTCTCACTCATGAAAAACCAGAGAATTAGAAATTGGTGATTTCCAAGCCTGTAAAAGTTATGGAAGTCGATTAAATCTCAAAAATCATTGAAAGTTCTATAGTGAGCATAAAAATCATTCTATAAATATCATTATATTCTTCTGTAGCCAATGTGAGAGTAATGGCCATCAAATCTCACAGCTCTTCTACGAGAATACGTCAAATCAGCAATGTTTTTCAAGCTTCAAAAACAACTGCAGTAGTCAGTAAGAGTAGAAACCCTGCAGATATATAAACCTTTCATCATGTAAAGTCATGTCAGACGTAATTTAAATTGAAAACCTTAAGTTTCCTGCACATAGCTCCTTTCTTCTCTTCCATTGCTATCCATTATCTTTGCTAGCCCTTTGACCACCTATTATCTTGTCTTTTTTTTACTCCTGACTGAGAGTGAGTGTGTCTGGTGAGGGGATTAGTGGTGCTGTGTCTGGAGGTGGTGTAGGAGAGCAGTAATACTCAATAATTAATCACCATCAGCAGCACAGAGCACGGAAGAGTACTCAGGGGTCCCTTGTTAGCCGGGGCCGATCAGTGAAGTGTGAACAGTCTGCAAGCCTCTTAAACCACATACGTGCAAACACACCTGATCAATATTCTGAATTTCAATTCATGTTAAGGAGACGGAAAGACTGATACATGAGTGTTTTCTGACTTTTTCATGGCTGTGATGTATGATGAGGGTAGAGCACCTGTATTCAAGGTTACATGTGCACTAACCATGTCATAAAAAATCTTTCAGGAGTCCATATTTGAGTCTATATTTATTGTTTCTCATTTCTCATGTCACACACACGCACACACACACACTTTATGCCCCTGAACGTGTTCAACTTCTACTCTGATATTTAGCTGGCACGAGAAAGCTGGAACTGCCACAATAAATAACGAGTCCACAAAGACAGGCATGGTCATTATCTTTGTTCCCCCCCCCCCCCTTGTTCTTTTAACAAATACAAGCCCACACCTACAATAACATGAATACACATATGCGTACATGTCTATTTGGCTCTCTTGTGAACCGTCATATATGTACTGTCTGAATATAGATGCGGCTCAGGTTGTCCTTGAGTCATTCGTTCTGCTGTCTCGTAAGTGTGTGGGGTTTTAACGTTGTGTGTATCTCTGTTCATAACGCAGCACTCTTCCTCCAGGGGCACTGTTATATTTACCGCATGGTAAATGTGTTGACTGTCAGGCCTGGAGATGTGGAGAGTTTAAATTGGATTAAATCATAAAATCACTACATCAATCATTCACAGCAGGGCCCTCCACCACACGCCTGTCCGTGTGCTTGTGTGTGAGCGACCCGTACATGTGTTTGTGGATATTAGCTCCAATGAGAAATGAGGAATACCTTCTGTGTACGCCTCTAACTGGATGGTGATTGAATTGCCAATTGTGAGTGAAAAAAGCAGCGCTCAAACAGACTGATTTGATCTTAAAAGTGTTCTGTCTGGCAGATGATTAGGTGACTGTGTGATTTAACAGGTCACTGAATTATTGGGGATGATTAGTGTTGTTTGCTAAATCAAGCATCTCTAGCATCACTTTTTAAAAAAGTGTTAACCCTAAGGCTTAAAATATGGTACATAACTAATCCCACACTGTTTGTTTTGTACCACTCTGAATCATGCGGCTTGTTGAGGAGAGGCGTGTTGTTACTTTTCTAAGCAACTGAACTTGAGAATATATATATGCAAAACAGAAAATTAACATTAAGCAAATTAAATTATAGATTTTATATAGTACATAATGTATAATTTACCTATTTTTTTCTTATTTTCTTATTTATTTTTTGTGCTAAAATAGGTGGAAAAGTCTTGTTAAAGATATATACTTAGATTATGGGGTAGACTTGGTAACCTTCTACCAAACTACACTCAGAACACCTTAGAAACCACATAGCAACACCCTGGGAACCACCCACAACAGTCTAGTATCATTGCAGCAAGTTTTGCATTGGAAAGCACTACTTACCTTTTCTTCAGAAAATGAAAAATGGTATGTTTTCAAATGATTCACATTGTACTATTTCATCTGAAATCAACATATTTACATTTTCCTGTTAAATCTGGTTGGCCATATGTAGTATTTTAAAGTAATTGCTACATAAAATGGAGTTATTTACGGAGAAAGGAGTTATTATCTTACTCTTATGACATACCAAGCTTGTATGACTTACTTGCTGTTTTCCATGCAATAATAATTAATGTGGACTGGAACTTTTAAGCTTTAAAATGGATGATAAAGTATCAGAAATGTCCCATAAAATATAGCCCATATAATGTGTCATATTCAAAAACAATAAGTTTGTGTGAGGAACAGATTGAAGTGGTTGTTCATTGATAAACAAGTTATTTGTTGTGATTCATTGAGTGAGCTGAATTGTCCATATCAGTCAGATTTGTGAGCAAATCATTCAGGGGTGCGTTTCCCAAAAGCATTTGTAGCGAATCAGCTCATGGGAAAATATTAATAATTAATCATAACTAGTAATAATAAAATTAATTATAAATATTTAGATCCGCAGTAGATATTTAGCTGACCTCTCAGGGTCAACTGTCTTTTCAATTC